>VXBO01000242.1:43398-96401 GCA_013400135.1 Rhinoptilus africanus | reverse complement strand
TTTTTTTTTTTTTTGTCATTAATAGCACTCAAACCTTCAATAAAGACAGCTTTTAAAGGCTTAGCATCATGGTGTGTTGGAAATATTAGTCCTAGGCTATAAACAAAACTGGAGGCTAATCCTGCTCCCCCTAAACTCAACACTTATGCATACGGACACAGGCAGCAACGGAGAAGAGCAGTGACGTGCGCCATCCTCTGCCTCCAGAGAGGGCACAGAGGTCCACTTGGACAAAGCCTACGTAATAGCTTAGCTCTACGACAACTTTTTTGTTAATTTTAAATATAAAGCTTATTAAAAAAAAAAAAATTGAAGTCTTTTAAAAAAAGATTCCCGCTGTGCACACCTATTCCCTGTATTCGCTTCCAGTTGTATTAGCCTGCTTTCCCCAAATCTTTAAGACGACAACTGAAGATAACTTCACGTAGTACGAGCTGTCTATAGGCAGTTGCACATCGTTATTGCTGTCAGTCAGTCTGCAATCAGAAGACGTGTATCCGAGGAGAACGCCTGGGCAGTAACGTGCCACCGCACGAGACAACACTAAACCTGTGGGGATAGAGATCCCTCACACCAGGATTTTTCCTCCCATTGTGAGCCCATCTCAGAGGCCTGAAGAAGCATTTCAAGCCACACTGACAGAGACAAAAATAAGGCAATATGAAAACTAGCTGGTCCTTAGGAAGGAAAACAAAATTACTCAGTAAGGTCTTGGAATTTTATTGCTGATTTGTCCTTGTTTTGGCCATGATCTCACCAGCGATGCCAGCAGCAAACCCATCTGAGACGTGTAAGGCTAGTATCTGCCTCTTGTGAAAATTCAAGTCTTAATATTAGCACGTGCATTAAGATTTGGTTTGCAATGCCTTAAGAACCAAAAAGTCCCGTTCAATTTAAAATACCCTGCTCCTCCAAGACTGTTTTCCCAAGGAAGTCCAAATCTGTTTGTGACTCAAGGAAGAAGGGATGGCAGCGAAAGGCTGGGGTGCCAGGCTCGGGCACAGCCTTCACGCGGCGCCCAGCTGCTTGGCTTCGCTTTCACAATAACCCGCGATATCTCCGCTGCGGGAACGGCAAACAGCGTCCCGATCACGGCCCTGCCGGGTGCTCGTGGCCCGAGGAAGACGGGCGACATGGCACTCGTGATGTTACAGCTCTCCTTTGCTCAACAGCACTGACGGCGGCGGGTAACAAGGCAGAAACCCACACCTATAACCGTATGACACACGGCGTTGAAACCATTAACTCGGAGGTACCTTTAAGGAGGGTTTAACCTCCATCACGTACGTGGCGGGTTAGAAATGTCCCCAATACTCACAGACAACTATACTCTCCAAGAGACGCACAGCTTAGACTTCAGGACGTAAAGCAGTATTTAGATATAAAATAGCAGATATTCTTATAATTCAAAGGTGTAAAATAATACCATGCATTATATAATGGTTACTTAGAAGTTGAGATTTTCGTCATATGCAAGAACTTCTTTTCTGGGATAAAGAGTAAAGCGTATTTTTAATTGCACAACAACTTAATATCTAACGTGCTCTAGAACTGTCTGAAAAAAAAAAACTGATTAAAGCTGCTTTAAACGGACTAGAATTTTTCTTATTATGGTAATTTTTACATTGCAGGTAAGTCTTATTCATCTGTCACCTCACACGCCTCACTCGGAAGTGATTTTTCTCTTGTGCAACAGAACTACGGCGCGGCTCCTGCACCCTGTCCTGACCAGCATCAGTAATTGCGTTAGCGCATTTACACATGGCCAAATCTCCGCGCTGCAGCCCTAACTGATGATGATCCGAGGGCTGGGGCCCCTCTGCTGCGAGGATGGGCTGAGGGAGTTGGGGTTGTTCAGCCTGGAGAAGAGGAGGCTCCGGGGAGACCTTATAGCCCCTTCCAGTACCTAAAGGTGGCTACAGGAAAGATGGGAAGGGACTCTGGATCAGGGAGTGGAGGGATAGGGTGAGGAGTAACGGTTTTAAACTGAAGGAGGGGAGATTTAGGTTAGATGTTAGGGAGAAATTCTTTGCTGTGAGGGTGGTGAGCCCCTGGCCCAGGTTGCCCAGAGAAGCTGTGGCTGCCCCATCCCTGGAGGGGTTCAAGGCCAGGCTGGACGGGGCTTGGAGCAGCCTGGGCTGGTGGGAGGTGTCCCTGCCCAGGGCAGGGGGTGGAAATAAATGATCTTTAAGGTCCCTTCCAACCCAAACCATTCTATGATTCCGTGATTCTTCAAAAAAAGGGAAAAAAAAAAAAAAAAGGCAGCAAGGGAAGGTATACATTGATAAGGCTGGGAAAAATAGCGCAGAAGAGCTATTGCTCGGCAGAAGTATATGAGTATTTACAAGCTTCAGGAATTTGGCGGGGTTCAGGGATGTACGAGTTGCCAAGTAACTGCATTTTCTGCTTCTCTCTCGGCGTGGTACTGCAGCAAGCCTCTTCCAACCCAGCAAACAGCATCAAAACATCAAAGCTCCCCCTCTGTGCAAAAAAACACTATTCGTGGTGAAATTGGGTTCTTGCAAAGAGAAAACAGAGTTTATCTGACAAATAGGTTTTTTTCCTTGAATGTGAGTAAACTGCATTTTTGACCCTGAACACGTACAACTGGCATCTGCAAGTGAATGCCTGGGGAAGGGGGGGAAATGGTGTCTTTAATGACGTTCCCCTCAAATCGCCCCCTTCAGATTAGGGCAGAGGACCAGCTTTATCTGCCTGTGCCTACCTGAAACGGTTTTCAAGGTTGTTGTCAGCAACTCAAGGGCACCGACGGAGAACAAAATAAAGCATGACACACAGAGGCAACCCAACGCTTGCACAGCAGATATTCGGTGCCCAGATGGCTGTGAAGAACTTAACAGGCTTCAGTGAAGAGAGTTGTCTATTTAAATACAGTATTTTGAAAACTGGTGCAGAAAGTTTTTCAAGAAGGTGGAAGTGAATTCCAGGATGCTCTTGCAAAAGCTACCAAATGTCATATTTGGGTTGAGCACACACATGCAAAGCAGAGACCAAGTGAAAGACATTTCATAGGGTAGACGCAGTGCTTAGAGATATGGGTTAGTGATGGGTTTCGTCAGAGTTGGGTTGATGGTTGGACTAGATGTTTGGAAAGGTCCCTTCCAACCCAGGCGATTCTACGAAACCCTCTTCAGCAAGCACTTGGTAAGAGTCAGGTGGGATCAATGCTCCAAGATGAATCTTGGCACATGGAGTTTCAAGGCTTTGATCAACACTTTGGATGGAAAGCAGGCCACAGGGCTGAGACAGCTCTTCTCCCAGGGCACAACACAAGTGGAGGCGGTGGCAATGTCAGCTTTGTGCTCAAGCCTGGCACATGAGCCGAAGGGAAACTGGGCCCCCAGTTCGGGCTCCCTTCGCTGCTCCCTTGTCTCCTCAAGAGCACCAAGACTGCCGAGGCAGGATGGTGGCAGATCCTGAGGAAGCCCAGGATCTCCAAACTGCTCCATCAGTCCGCATGAACGTTTCACAGCTTCGCCAGTGAGCTGCCGCCTGCGGGAGCAGCCCTCGCCGGGAAGCAGGTCAGGCAGCCCCCCGCCACCGCTCCGCACCTCCCCGGGCAGCTCTGAGCGCTGCTGCTAGAAAAAGAGCTGCAAGGGTGGTACAAGAAGAGGATACAGCTCAGGGAATAAAAAAGAAAGAGACAGAAACAGGATTTCACCAGGCACCAACCCTGGCAAATTCTATGTATTACAGAAGGTGCTAATCACGATGCCATAATTAAAGGCTGAGACGAGTCGTGGGTCTCCCAATCCAGCGTTTACCAAGATGATTTGGGAAGGCAGAACAGCATCCACAGACCTGCGATACATGGTTTGACAGAAGCCTCTTCCTAAGATCTAACCTGAATTCTGTTGCTCAAAATACAAACCTTATTTTTCTGGAAAAAAAAAAACCCTTTTTTTTTTCCTGTGTCATTACGGTGAACATATCCGTCCTATGCAAAAGGGTAATCTGTGGGCTGTTTTCTTTCAGTTTAGTATTTGAGTGTATTGTTCTTATTTTGATAGTAAATACCACCTTATTTTCTTTCCTCTTACTGAATGGTGGGTCATCACCACTTAGCTTCAGGATTGAACAGTTACAAGCAGAGCGTATTAATCCATGTGTTCCCAAATCAAGATAAACTGGCAAATTTTGCAGTGGTTCTCCATATTCCCTGTTAGACTGAACGAGGTGAAATGACCCTGTGGCTCGCTCTCTGCCTTGGAATGAGAGAAACCCAACTACAGATACCATACATACTTGGCTTCACATCAAACTAGATGAAGTTTCTTCGCTGCTTATTCAAGATACTTGATACTTGTGTCAACATAGCCAATGTCTTTCCTGCTATTTCATTTCCACTTCTTATCAGCGTCTGGACACTGCCGTATCGTGTATCAAAGCTAATGTAAAGCAATAGTCTAAACAAAAGTTAAACCTTTTCCTATGCTGTCATCCTAGAAAGGAAATTCTAGAGAATTTCATTCTTTGCAATTTGAAGGATTACTTTGGTTTTTTTCCCACTACTAATTTTTCATTTTAAATACATCCTCCCCTCCCTGAAAGAAACCAAACACAACATCGGAAAGAAAATGATCAAAACCGGCAAATGCTTATGCTTCTCCCACAGCGCGGCCCCAAATCTCTACAACTGAGTGGTTCCCGCGCCACACGGAAAACACCCACCCAGTGGTGGGTGGGAATCATGCTCTCCAGCGTGATACCACCTGGTTGACTCCTGAGCACGAAAACACAGCCAAGGGTGGAGGGCAGGGAGCTACATTTTGTTTAGCACTGCTTCAAGACATGACAAAGCCCCGTAACAAGGATTTACACAATACGGTGAAAGAAATTTTACTTTTTTCTCTCTATAGAAATGTGGGTTTGGGGGCGCGCTTCATTTATGGTTTGCCAGCACATGTTTACCCTCAAGAAAAACCAGCTGATTTTTACACCCTATAGACCACCAAAGGATGAAGAGAAGCCGTTCTCTCTGAATCATCTTAGCTGGCTTTAAAATCTAAAACATCATTTGTGAGGTTAAATGCCCCCGCGTACACACTTCCAGCAGAGTGGAAACCTGACCACCACGATCCGTTTGAATTTCGTGGCCAGATCCGGGCGTTTCTGTGCCGCTCCGCATCTCTGCCCCTGCGCGGGAATGCCGCGTGGCTGCCACTATGCAGCACGGCCGGTCCCGCTCAGCATCTATAATGGTACCCTTCACTCTAAAAATACAGTAATGAAGTCTGCACAATGAAATATTTCAAGCAAGTTCACGTGATTGAGAGCAGGATTCCTGAAGCAGCTTTTTTATTCTTGTGTGTTGAGAGGTGGGAAGTGCTCCCAGCTCCGGCCGTCTTTCGGTGCGGATACACAAGCGCACACAAGGCCGCTGAGAAGGGGATATTCCACTGATGGTTTTACATGCCTGCCGCTTGTTTAATCATGCTATTTTTTGAATATTAGGAGGTATTAAATCAACATGCTCCTGGACCCCAGGACTGAGGCATGCCATGTTTGAGAGGGCAACACAAAAAAAAAAACCAGCACATTACGTGAAGGGAATTACTGTCACTCCCCGAGCTGGCTTTTATCAGCAGAACTTTACTGCTCGGTTAAAGCAAAATTCCTCATCATCTAACCTGGAGCGAGACAGACGGGGCAGGTCTAATACCATCTTAAGAAATTTCCAATTTAAATGACAAGCACGCCAGCTTCCCTGGCTTACTGTTGGAAGAGGAAGAATTAGTTTTGCTTGCTTCTCCCTCCTCAGTGCGTCACAAACACCTTCACAAACCCATGGCTGATCCTAAGACCTCAAATCACTGCCTTTCACTAACAGAAAACCCCACTGCTCGGAGAACGATTGCAGAAATGGAGGAATAAAGCCCCACCGGCCGGTTGGCCAGATCTGTATCTTTGGCTTTGGAGTCCCAGGACTCTCTGGGCAAACGCCTTTGAACCATCTGCCACTTAGAGGTCAGCAGAAACAGTAATTTCTTCACTGTGATACCAACCCAGCGAGACAAAGTTGCGTTACGTGGTGACAATATACTCTCTCCTCCTAAAAGCAGATCTCTGCCCAGAGCAAGACTAAAGCACCATCCAGATTCCACGCTCCCTCACATCCTGCAAGCCCTACAATATCAGCAGGACATTTGAAAGGGTCCTGCTCTACCCTCAACCTCTTTCCTACCAGCAAAAGACATCTTGCAAATTAAAAAACAAGGAGCATAATGATACCTCTGCTAACAATTTTGCCTCTAAATTTCCGAGGGTTTCTATTACAATTCAGTCATTCTTCTCTGTATTCCTAAGGAGTGTGAGAAAAGCATCACTTTAAAAATTATGAGCTTTAAAAACTGTGACAGTAGCTGACAAAATGGAATAAAATATAATGCCTTCACTTTCAGGTGCCGTGGCTTAGCAAGGTCAAAAAGGGAACAAGAACATCATTTGTGACCATGAGGACTAAGGAATGTTTTCTTTGCAACTGCACACCAAAATAAAACAGTGGTTCTGCACTATAAATATTTATTACCGATACAGAGAGCAAAGGATGATCAAGCAGACAGGACTTGAGATACCTGGCTCTTATGTGTGCCCTTGAAAAGCCTCAGCTGCACCGAAGAGCAGCATGCACGAGGGGCGTCCAGTCCTCCAATATATGATCACAGACTCATAGAGTGGTTTGGGTTAGAAGGGACCTTAAAGTTTGTCTTCTTCCAACCCCCCTGCCCTGGGCAGGGACACCTCCCACCAGCCCAGGCTGCTCCAAGCCCCGTCCAACCTGGCCTTGAACCCCTCCAGGGATGGGGCAGCCACAGCTTCTCTGGGCAACCTGGGCCAGGGGCTCACCCCACCTCACAGCAAAGGATTTCTTCCCGATATCCAATCTAAATATCCCCTCCTTCAGTTTAAAACCGTTACTCCTCACCCTATCCCTCCACTCCCTGATCCAGAGTCCCTCCCCATCTCTCCTGTAGCCCCCTTTAGGTACTGGAAGGGGCTATAAGGTCTCCCCGGAGCCTTCTCTTCTCCAGGCTGAACAACCCCAACTCTCTCAGCCCATCCTCACAGCAGAGGGGCTCCAGCCCTCGGATCATCTGTGTGGCCCTAGATGATGACAAAGACTAAGCTCTGGGGACCGAAGGAGACACTGCCTGTACAACAGGAGGTGATCAAGTGTTGCTGCTGTGGGCCCTTGAGACCACCATGAACAGGTACATCCACACTTGTGGCAGGAGAACATCAGGGCTGTGGACTCACACGGTGGGGAACCGGTGCATTGGAACAGACAGAGCACGAGCAGCTCCAGGTGGGACTTACGCTGGGAGAAGTTATGGTCTGAGGGTCAGCATNCGATTCTATGATTCTCTAAGTCATTTACATTAATTTACCTTCACAACCAAAGAGCTGCACCATCATTACTTCCCTGTTGTGTTCAGTTGACCGCTCCTGCAGCTACTGTCTCAGGATCCCGGTGACACACTTGCCATGAAGCCACAACCAGCTCCAGCAGTCACATGAAAGCACCGTCACTGAACAAGGTGCTGGTCTCATTACCCTAATCCAGTCAAAACAGCCAATTTAAATTAAACCTCCAGTATAAGATTTCAATGAAAGCTTTTGGCAATGTTTACGACAGGATCTGGCTTACCAAGAACGATACCGATGAGGTGCATTTATTTTTCAAGTGTAAAACGAACTGAAAAACACCCACCCAGCAACTTTTTTGAGTCTGTCCATCCCTCCCCCTGTCCTCCCTCCAAAACATATGAACAAACCGAAGCCGCTCACTTCATTCCTGACAGATTTTCCTTTCCCTGACTGGAGGGATCCAGTCTGCCCAGCAAAACTTAATGGAAATCACTCAATCAGAACATGGACGCGCTTCCTTCACAGGTACATGATCAAGTAGTTGGGCTGACTTTGACTAGTTTCACATTATGTATTCCTTTTCTCATACGTTATACAGGCATCAAATGTTAAGAAAAGTACTGCAGAAAATAACTTTGTCTGATATTTTTCCAATAAAACAATTCCCCAAAATATTTGAAGCACCAAAATAAGCTCTTATTACATACAACTGAAAAAACATTTAAGAGCTTAAGAGAGTTTTGGAATAGCAAGAAATAAGGCATAAAGGTAGTCCCCCAATACTTTTTTTTTTAATGCGCTGTTGTAACAGCTTAATCAATTTTCAGAAGAAATTGGAAAAAAAAAACCTGTATTCTTTTATTTCATCTAAGAAACGATACGCATACAGGTGGCAGATCACTCTCCTTAGTGAAAATAGAAGCCTTCCATATGTCACTTAAGCAACGCACATGATACCCTGACGACTCCGGATCCTCAAGTCCTTCCTTAATATCCTTACAGCGTGACTGTCTAGGTGAAACGACTAAATACAGGTTAAGGAAGGAATGTTTCAACCTAAATTTCACCCACGGTTTGGTCTTCAGTGCAACCTGGAGAACTGCTATAACAGCCTGGGAGGAGTTCCCCTCTCCAATGGAAAAGGTCAGTCACCGAATTTCGTTAGAAACTTTTAAACAAATTCACCTTACGCAATCCACTAGCAAGAACTATGACAGCTTAAAAAACACCTAGCAAAGTATTATTAAAATGTGCAGTACATGTATTCAGTATATTACAATTACCGTTCCAAGTCAATGACTCCACAGCCTTTTATTAGATCATAAAAAACTGAAGACCAGTTTATAATGAAATCTCTAATCAAATATGAATGAATCATCCAATATGACACAATTTCTTGAATGAAAAACAGATGGAAAAGTAGTAACGAATGTGTGGTTTAAATCACAAGACATTAGTTAAGCCAAAGGAGCAGATATTTAATCATAAGCACTTGTTTCAAAGTTAAAGGAGACACTGGCTTAAGGTAGACCTCAAATCAAGCCATTCAAGGGACAAATGCCAAGCCAGCACTAAGTAGAAACATAAACGAGCTGGCTTTAGTGTGAATGAACTTACTAGTGCCTCATTTGCTTGGTGGCAAGAGGAATCAGGTGAGGATGGAGGAGGACATCCCTGTATGGTCCTCTTTGAGAAGTCTGGCGAGTCCATGATATAGGAAAGCACAGGCAGGCAGAAGGAAACCATGCCGGTAAAGCTGAAGTGCTCAGGTTGCAATCCAGCCCTCAAAAGACCAGATTTGTTGAAGTCAACACTCCATCTTTCAGGGTCTACACACTTAAGAAGTGAAAACTAAGTTAAACCATTACGCGTTGGCAGCACTCTCACTTTAACTCAGTGCGTCACAGTTTTCATTTGCATACGTGGTGAATTATGTCTCAGCCTAAGTCATTTTGGGGTTTTGAGCAAGTTTTTGGGGGGCAGGAAGCAGGGGGGGAAAAGGCAACAAAAAGGGAGAGGAATGGTCCATTTAATCACCCAACGGCAATTCTCCAGGTCAGCACATGGAGACTACGACACTGTTTTAGGCATCACTGCACAAGCCATTCACCTGATATTCCCTGTGCTGCTCAAAGACAAAGCAGAGCCAAATATAGCCCTGAAAATCAATATACGCTGAGGAAGAGCCTCTGGGACCTTGAGAAACACATCTCGTGGCAGAAGAGGAATTCCTAAAATCCTAGGAACGCAGGTGGCTGCTGAGCACAGACCTACGGTATCTATTTCCCCTTTAGTGATAAAGTACCCCGAGTAAATTTTGGCATAAAGCACTCTGGGGGGCTCCGTAGTACCGAGCACACCAAAAAAAAGGGAACGTGGACCACAGCAAACCTGCTGTTAACAAAACAGTCCTCAGCACCTCCTCCGGGTAACGCTCCCATCCATCTAGCAGGCGTCGGGAGAAGCTGATGGAGAAGAGGACCCAAGTAGAGGGTGCATCAGAGCACTCCAGCTACAGGACAAGTGTTACCTTGAAAGGGTGAGGGAATTATAAAAAGAAAATAAAATAAAAACAAAACAACAAAGATTTCACCTCAATTCCCTCTTCAGGGTTGCAGATCCAGGTAAAACACTCGGAGTTGGAAACACAAACAGCAAACAAGACCTGGCACAGTTACCCAAGGAT
Organism: Rhinoptilus africanus; assembly: GCA_013400135.1. Lineage (NCBI taxonomy): Eukaryota > Metazoa > Chordata > Aves > Charadriiformes > Glareolidae > Rhinoptilus > Rhinoptilus africanus. The sequence continues at coordinate 86,326 of VXBO01000242.1, read as the reverse complement.
CGCAGCTGAGACACGCAGAATTTTTTCACCGAGAAATGCCTCAATCCGTGATCAACTTTCCATGAAATATTTATCGCTTTTCATTCATCGCACAGTGCTGTTATTTTTAGAAGAGCCAGAGGCAATGGGAACAGATTACTGATTAACAATCCAAGGGAGCCTTTAAATGTCTGCTCCTATTGTGCTATCTCCTTCTTCCCTAAGTTTAATGTAAATACCGATGTGCGTTCAAAGGTATCACCAGCTTTTATATAAAAGCACAAGCACAAAACAAGCTTTCCTTTCGTAGAGAATCGTGGAGAAGAATTATTTTGAAAATAACACTTTGTGAACAGTCAGGACTAAGCAAATTCAGTGAAATCTATAGTTGATCAGTGCGAATTAATAAACTGAACAAGGTGAGGGAAGAATAAAGAAAAATAGCAAGTTGGGTCTTGCAGTAAAGCAAACTTTCCTGCCAGTTACCTTTCATCTCAGAACACAGCTCTTCGTTCAAGTGCTTAAGGTTTAAGTGCTGCGTTCGGCTTTTAAAAGAGAAGTCATTAATAATTCATTCCACCTCCTCCTTTTAATAACCGTTTCCTTGTGGGTAAGAAAGGAGGTGACAGGTACGTATTTTTTTCTGAGACAAAACACAACAACACAGAGTTTAAGAGCTGTGGGCTCCTGCTCTTCCCACCCCACAGGATCCGGACATCCACAGAGCACGTTCTGGGCAAAGTGGTGCCTGCTCCAGCAAACCCAGCTTGGCAAGAGAAGTGGTTTCACAGAATCACACAGAATGGTCGGGGCTGGAAGGGCCCTCTGGAGATCACCCAGTCCCACCCCCTGCCAGAGCAGGGTCACCCAGAGCAGGGGGCACAGGAACGCCTCCAGGAGGGTTTGGGATGGCTCCAGAGACGGAGACTCCACCTCCTCCCTGGGCAGCCTGGGCCAGGGCTCTGCCACCCTCACGGGAAAGAAGTGCCTCCTCAGGTTTAGGTGGAACTTCCTGTGCTCAAGTTTGTGCCCGTTCCCTCTTGTCCTGTCCCTGGGCACCGCTGAGAAGAGCCCGGCCCCGTCCTCCTGATGGTATTTACAAGCATTGACGAGATCCCCCCTCAGTTTCCTTTTTTCCAGACTGAAGAGACCCAAATCCCTCAGCCTTTCCTCATAAGAGAGGTGTTCCAGTCCCCTCATCATCTTGGTGTCCCTTTGCTGTCCCCTCTCCAGCAGTTCCTTGTCCTTCTTGACCCGGGGAGCCCAGCACTGGACACAGGTTTAACACCTTGTAGCACAAGTGTGACGGAGTTCAGGCAAGAGATGGTGCCTCACCAGGCTGGCCAAAAGACATCCCTCTCGCATACATCCCTGCACATCCACACAACCCTGCAATGGGCACGTGAAGACAGAGAGTTAGAGAGTCCTTAAATTATCCTACGATTACAACTGAAAAAACACAAGTTTGGGTGCAGTATTAGTCCAGCAAAGAGATGCCGAAGCTTGAACTTCCCTGGTACTCTGCAGGGAGCTGCCCAGATGCTCTGGATGTGGCAGCTCCCTCCCCCGTCCTGCACAAATAACCCTCAATTTGCCGACCACATTCTGGACATGCTCCAAAGGGCTTTTCATAGAAGCACAACGCTACAGCAGAATGAGCTGCGGAGATGCGGGAGCCGGCTGAAGCCTCACCGACGGCTTTCCTTGCTGAGCACCAGGTCACAAAGGTGAACTTCAGTAGTAGTACCTCCAGCTGGTAAAACGCTTCTTTTATTGTCATTTTATTGTCACGGGCTACATTTTGTACATCTATCTTAGGGCTGGAAATAGTACCTGTTGCAGCAAATATAAGGTTAACTCGATTTTAACTATCAAGGCTCTAAGTTACACTAACCTGGGGGTTTCTCTGCCATCTTATGCCAGAGGATGTAAACGGTGGCAAAATTAACACACTAAGCTTACCAAAATTGCTGCAGCTTTTAAAGTAGCTAACGACAGGATAGTAAGCAATCCCGAATTTAATCTGCTTAGTGTACGGTTGGGACATTAAAATGATTTCTCCAGAACTCCCTTTCAATGATAATTTGGTTTTTTTGGGTGGGTTCCCCTCCACCCTCAGCCCCCGGACTCCACACAGAATAGACCAGGGCATTTTTAACGTTAAAGGATTAGCCTTTCCGCAGGTGAGCTCCGCTTCTGGGGCACAATAAAAGCATCAGCCAGCTCCGCACTAACCTGCCCCGGTGCGAACAAGCTCTTGTCTGTGGAGGCGCAAGCCTGTTGGGAGCCCCAAAACCTGGCTGACCGGCCGGCAATTTGAACCCGCTTCAAAGCCCCCGCTGCACCACGCGGATTCCCTACCTCTCTGAAGGAGCTTTGGAAGCAGACACGCTAGAGAAAGCGAGCAAGTATGTGAAAATGTGGTGCGGTGAGAGGGCATCCCCCTTCCTTTGAAGGGATAAATTAACAAAGGCGAGGTATTCAGATCTGTTAGGCCAACTGGACTACCAGTCCTTCCTCACAGACAGGGATTAATCTCTGATTCCAAAAGCCTGTAAAATCGTGGAACAGTATTAGTCCAGAGGTTCTTACAAACCATTTATTCATACTTTTTTTTTTTTTTTCAAATGAATGAGGAAGTGAGACTGGGTAATTAGATCCAGGAAGAAGAAAAAGCAGGGAACCGCAATCTCATGTGTAATCCCCCGTCTGCCCCTGCTCTTGCCAGTGTCTGATCCAGAAGAGCCGCGGTACCGTGCTGGAAGAGCCATCCCAAGGGCTGAGCAGCAGCACCATGGCAGTAAAAGCAGCGGCAGGAGATCAGCATTGCCAGTGGCGTGGATGGAGAGCAGGGACACAGCCACGTGCGGAAGAGCCGTTTGGGGTAGCCTAATGTGGAAGATGCAGTCTGCTCACGGCCACCATCAGGGCATCATCTCGTTACTCAAGCCCTCGTTGCTCTTGTAGGAATTGCTCAGCAAGAGCTACCCGAATGCTTTGTGTAACCCACTAATTCCTAACGTTTTGCAGGAGACTGCTATCAACCCTCAAAAACTCCTCAGAACACCACCGCCGCTCACTTCCCTAACGTTCACTATGGCCTCACAGACCATCCGTGGTTCGCAGGTCACATCTGGAGACCAACCTCAAGAAGGAATGCAGCCGTGCTCCGTCTGATCCTCAGCCCCAACCAGAGACAGGTCTACACCTAAGGGGCAAGAAGCCCAGCACGTTTTCCTCAGCTGCTTCTTTTCCTCAGCTGGAGGACAAACCTTCCGAGGAACAACTGAGGGAACTGGGGTTGTTCAGCCTGGAGNCGATTCTACAATTCTAGGATTCTTCATGAAACAAATATATCCCAACGCAAACTATGTGTCGGCTGCACTCAACAGCTGCCAATAGGTGATATGATTATTACTTTTACCACAACTGGGGAATGCATCCCTGAAAGGCCAACGGAAATGCTTTGAAAAGGGGGAATTTCTTTCCTAATTCAATAACTGTACTGTCCCCAGAGCTTCACGTTCGGCCATGAGCAGCATATTGGGGAAACACGGCTGGTCGGCTGAGACCCTTCATCTCCATTTGCAGTTTTATTACTTAAAGCTTTTAATTTTACAAAGGACTAGTTTCCATCTGAATTCTAATATTGCTTATAGCAAGCTGTTTTCACTTTTCTAATATTAAAGAAATTGCTAAAGATTGTTTTGTAACAAAATGAGCAATTATAAACTTCACAGTAACAAGAAAAACTGAGAAGACTAATGGGAGGCTGTTACGCGAACTGCCGTAAACACAGCCTTATAAAGAAAGAAAACTCTTCCTACAAAGTATGCTTAATGAAGATTTACTTGATAAATCTCAAGGATGCTATCAACAGCACGCAAGTCATGTTTTTTAAGAGGATTATCTCCAAACTATCTGGGTATTTACACAATCGAGGTTTTTAAGACTGGCCCCCCAGCTTTGCGCTACGGAAAAGGCAAAGCATCTCGCAATTTAAAAGGAAGAGACAAAAAGTAAGAGGACAAAAGAGCCCTGTCCCTTCCTCCTTACATACAAGTCAGTCCCCTTATGCAGACTGCAACTAAGTTCACGGCTAAAAAGAAGAAAAATACTGCAAAACACAAAAAAATACTTAAAAACAGCACGTTAACTTGCAGGACAATTCCTTCGCTCTTCTGCAAGCAATCTGCTGCCACCCATCAAAACCAGGCTGCGGCCACCTCTGTGCTCGGGTATCTGGGAAGCTTTGTCTCCTGTCCAGCATGGCCCCTCAATCGTCATGATATTTTCCGTACAATGTTAGCTAAAAATAATCTGTGTAGTCCCTGCTCTGAAGATCTCTGAATTCGGCAGGTAAAAGTTAAGGAAAAGCAACGTTGCACAACAAACTCAACAATTTATCCCCCTTCCTCCCTCGGGCCAAAGACACAGTAATATTCTAAAGCCAAAAAAAGTAGGGAAAAAAGCATTATCAAACAGATTATTATATTCCTGTGCGAGATGGGGGTTGTGGGGAAGAGAGAGAAATCGTTTTCCTGAAAACACTTTGTGCCAGTGAGCAAACTCCGTCCTACTCAACCCAATTCACCCATAAAATGTTTTCATAAAAACGCTCTAAATGTTTCTACTTTGTACTGGAGATGTCCCACAGGACAGAGCGTGTCTAGGAACCGGGTACTGAACATCCCTTTCTCACCTTTTTACATCAGAGAAGAACAAGGATCAAACTTCTCCTTCATTCGGTTCGCAGCGGAGAGAAAACATTTTGGTTTCCTACGGGTACATCGCAATGATTTGATCTTAACTAGAAATGTCGTTCTGAGGATAAAGGCTTATCGTCTGCGCAAGTTTATTCATCATAAGAGCTACAAATCAGTCGCTTTACCATAACCAGGAGAGGGTAAGGTTTTAAATAGAACATCCCAGGACAGGATTAAGCCATTTCTTACCCTAAGCTGGTTTTTAAGACTATTTTTTCAGCCATGCCTGAGACTTGGAACAACACGCCACAAACCCACACGTAACTTGTTTTCCCAGAGCAATACTTGGTATGACTTCTCCTTTCTTCTCGCAGAAGGATCTGCGGCAAACTCCTCACAATGATAAAAACCAGACAGGACAATGGGGTTTTTTCAAGTGGGTAAGTCCCTCCACTTGACCGCAACTTTTAAGAGTAATTTTAAAACCCCATCAGGATACATAGGTACAGGCAGGCACCACACTTGAAAGCCAGCTGATGGGCCACTTCCAAGATCATCGATGATATTTGCCTGCATTTACAAACACGCCGAAACACTTTTGTTGCCAAACGCTGTGCTTCCAGGTTTTAATCACCGTTCTGCAAATCAAAATATAAGACTGACTTTTCCAGCCCGTGTACGCACTGCAGGGCTGAAAAGATTTCTCCAAAATTTGGCAGAAACCGAGTAAGCATAGGGTCTTGAGTGAAAAGTACCTGGGTGCCCACTGCCCAGAGCCAACGTCGCCTCTTGCATAAGGTCCCATTTTCATTCCCAGCCGGTCCTACCCTTCTCCCACCACACGCACATCCAGCCTGAGCTTTCCAGCCCGAGACAGGAATCCCTGCGGCTCAAAGGCTGGCAGAAGTCCTTTGACAAAGAGACATTGCTGCCTACCTCACATCCAGCACGCACAGCACAAGCCCAGCTCCTCAGTGGGGGACAGCTGTTCATTTTTTCCGTAGGCATACAGCCGAGCTATTAAAAACACTCCAAACGGAGTCCAACAAGTAAGAATTCCATAAATCCTGTATGAGTCCATAACACCTTAAAAAAGCCTCCTTTCATCTGGGGAAAATCAGAGCATGCTGAACTCTACCATCAGGTTACCCAAGTTGTTAACCAGCATCAGCCTTTGTCCTGAAATATCTCAAAGGAACCATTAAACTTAAGGAGCAACAACAAACTCGGTTCCCAAAAAAAAAAGAAAGAAAAGACAAACCCATCACATCAACAATACTGGCCACTGATCTACTGACAGAAAAGACTCTTGTGCAGAGACACAAAATTCAATCTACCACCTGAATACAAAACAGGGAGTAAAATCTTTCAGCTGACCTGTGTTACCACGGTAGTCTTAAAACAAGAATCTCTCTTACAACCTCCCTTACCTGATGGACAAGTTTTGGAGCACACGGAGGGAAGTAAGATTTCTCAGAATCCAAAGCCAAACAGTCGTACAAGGATCTCCTCCTTTTTTTTTTCCCCCAACACAATAGCTCTACCTCCTTAAAAGTTTCCTTCCCCAGATATGCATTTAAGTCCACAAAAATCTAGGTTAGGTCACAGCCCATTCCTCCCATTCCCCCCGCCCCCCAAGCTACTGAAGTTGTTTTGAATAAGCTTCATTTACATTTTTCCAACTTGCATTACCAGAAGCGCTTAGATCTTCCGCGAGATCTCTTCCTTAATATAAAAGGACCTAAAGGCATTTTGGAAGGCAGCAGAGAAGGGAAAGTTGGGTTTTTGGAAAACTCAAGCTCCTGCCTGGAAAGCTGATAATGCTTCATACAGATATTTATAGTAGGTATGATTTGGGTATATCTGTCTGCTCCTGGAAACAAAACACTTTTGGAAGAGAGAAGGGGGGAAAGACAAAAGACTGCAGCAAATTGCTTTCCATCGCATTTCATGTACTGTCCCCAAAACTTTGGTTTGCACCACCTGAAGCACTGCAGTTGTGAGCCATAAGATCTCCCCCAGCTCCACGAGGAGCAGCCAGTCCCAGACGAACACTCTGGCTGCTGTGTTGCTTCACACCAGAAGGACAAGCCCCAAGAGACGCCGTAGCAGGATCATTAGAAGAGGGAAGAAAAGCAAACAGCCCAGAGTGGCACGCTTTGATCAGCCTGTGTTTGGTTCCTCATTTCAAACCAAGGAGACTTCTCCTTCACGGGAGCAGCAACTCAAAAACCTACTTGGCTTCGCAGTGCTCCTTTCAGGCTGCGAAGAGACTCACGGGGTGCTGCTTTGTCCTGCTGTCCTCTCCTTTCTAAGGAAAACCAGGCAGCTCCAACCAGGTTGGGCTTTCCTTCCATCCCTGCCAAGGGTGAGGGCTGAGCTCTTTAGGACTCCCAAAGCTGCTGCGCTCCATCCTCCCCTCCACTCCCAAATCCCACTCGCCCAGCCTGGGAAAGTAGCTGTGTGCCAGTTCTGACACACTTTGTTCCAGCATTTTGCATTTGCATTCCGCTCTCCCACTTGCAAGATAGAGCTGCAGAACATTTAACTGCATTCCCAGAATAGGAACAACATTTAATAAAAGTTTCTTCTTACCAGAGCTAGGCATGTGGTTCACTCTAGGTGGATTCAACAGCTCTACTGGCTGGTCTCTGCCAGAAAGCCCATCTGGGGGGGAAAAAAAAAATAAAAATAAAATAATCACATCAACTCCAGTTAGCTGAGCTATTTTTAGATATTCCAAGCAGAAAAAAAGAAAAAAAAACCAAAAAAACCCAAATCACTAACCAATTATCAATGTAAAACAGAAACACGAGTAGCACGAATCAATAGAAACAAGAACATTAACAGGCCAGCTGCATAACAACTGCTCAACTAAAGCATAAAACAAAAGATACCGTTTCCCGAATTGCGCTCGGGTTTTCCTCGTCTTTAAATTTCCAACCGGTACAGACCCCAATCCAAGGAAAACGGCACGCCAGCTTCTAAACCTTACCACACAATGAGTAAATTGCAATTCATTCCTTGCTCGCAGAACTGAGTTAAGAGAGAAACGCAGCCCTGTGAAGCGAAGCCGAGGAACGGCTGTAATATGCCAGGGAGATGGGAAGGAAAACTGACAAATCACTGCAGGAGATTAAAATGCAGAGACACGCATAACAAGCCCCATTTTGCATAAGTTTGGATTTCAGAAAGGCATTAAAAACATACTTTGTAAATGATATGCAGAAATCCATCTTGCTGAAGCAGTTCTCTGTTTAAAATATTTCAAAGATTGTATCTTGTATTCAGGTAGAGTTAAACCAGAAGAACACAATACCTACTGCTGGAGACTGCCAGACCAGATTTTCTAGCCACCCATTCCCTTCTCATCTGCCCCCCTCGATGAAAGTTGAAGCAAAAAAAATGCTAAGTTATGTTTTCAGTACTTAGATGATGAATACCTGAATACAGAAAACTTATCTCAAACCCACTGTAAATACCTCCACCTTTGCCGCTCTGTCTCTAGCGCCTTTCTGCACTCTGCGCTACAGCACAGATACCATCAAGCCAAACCCTGTCTGGAGACATCAAAGAAGCCACCCCATCTCTCTCAGTCAAAGCAAAGGACAGTATCATAAAAATGTTAAAACATAAAAAAAAAAAAACCATACAAAATTTAAAAAAAAATAAATCACACTTTGGTTTCTTCTCATTATTTTTCTCCGTTCCAAGTTTCTGGAGAGAAAGCGCAGTTGGGTCCTCTCCATCACTTGGGTGGGTTTGCCTCCAAGGACCATACCCAGGGATCAGTGCAGCCTCAGGCACTATGTCAATAAATTAAGCTATAACCATGCCGAGCTCTCCTTCTCAAACAAGTTAATATAGATGATTCCCATTATAATTGTTTTGGCTTTTGTCTCATGGCTTCTAGAGCCAAAAGAGCGGCCGGGCTTGCTGTACCGGAGCAGCCAACCTGTGGTGTCGGTGGGGTGACACTTGGGCAGCTGAGCTTCGCCCACGCAAGCAGCAGCAAACGGCAGTAAAGGAGGAGGCACCTGCATAGAAATGTAGAGGGAAACATCACTCGTTTAAATAACTTCTGCCTCAGCCTCCCCAAATCCGCACGCCGGTGGTCACTGCAGACCAAAGAGCGTAAATGGATAGCAAAAAGGTGCGATCCTCCTTGATTACTACAATGTCGGGGTTTACGGTCTTGCTTTTTCTATAAGACAGGCACTTGTTATCTCAGCCCTCGCTTGTAATTTTTTTAATTCACTGGCAAACTGCAGCCCTACTTGCTGCTGAAGCCCTCGCTACGTTTCTGTGCCGAACACACCAACTTCGCCCAGGGACCACGAGCAGCTCCCAAAACTCATCTCTTCGGCCTCTCGGCAGCTTAAAAGACAAAAATACCCCTCTGCTGGGTTCTCCTGACGATAGCACAGCAGCCACGGCACGGCACGGCACGAGTACCCGCTCCAGAGCTCGGCCACAGAGAGCCGCTGGGAAGAGGGAGCGGGGAGAGGATGGAGAGGCCAGAACAGCCCTAGGAGCCGCTGAGCTATTTCAGGTGAAGACGTGCCTCCAGAGGATAAAGATCCCCCTACAGAACAGAGCCTTGCACCAGGAGCCAGCTGCTCTGCGAGACAAATCCATGGCAATTCTGACAAAAACACCCATTCCCAGTGAGGCTGTTGGAGCTGAGGTACCCTTTCTCACGCTAAACCCAGCCATTTTGGACAAAGGACATATAAAACTCGTATCTCCAGTGGGACAAAGCCGCCGGCCAACAAGAGCCCACCTATTCCTGGCCCACCAGCTATTCGGGCAGGCTCACGGGGCCGGACAGACAGCACGGACAGGCACCTGCAGAACAAAGGCAACCTGCTTCCATGCCCACCGAACCAAGAAAGACTTCTTATTTTGTTGCCCGTGGACTTCTTCCCCCGCTGTTGTGAATTTTCAGCTGCACCAGTGCAGCAGAGATCACTGACTGAAGTGTTGGTTAATAGAGATTTTTTTAAGACACTTTTTTTTTTAAAGAAAGTATCTGCATTTTCAAACAAATTTAAAAAAAAAAAAGTCAACCAACAAACAACAAGGTACCACTCTTCAACCTTCATTTCAAAATGAGTAATAGAAATATCTTTTAAAGTACTGACGCTGTTTTTAAAACACTGGAAGCAAAACCAAACTATGCAAGACTGAGGGTTTGTATTTACTATACCGAGGGATTAAAAAAATAAATCTCTATTTGTGGGAAAAAAAAAAGGGGGAGGGGGGGATGTGGCACTTTATCAGGAGGTATTTGTATAAGGCACCTCTTCTCCTAAGTCATATGTGGATAAAATAGGTTATAAAAGATGTAAAGAAGCTGGCACATGGCTTGCCTCCCCCCGAGGGGTAAGCGACCTCACACGCGCAGCATGCTAAACGCCTGCACCCAGCAAACGTGCTATCCCTACAAGCTGGTTACTAAATTTTTTGGTAAAACCGATTGGGTTGGTATGTCCAGACCGTAATCGTTTCACCCTACGTGCTCCTGGTAAACATGCACCTTCTTTCCCAGCCCTCCGTACCCCTCTCCCTCGTGCAAGTCGCGGATGGGTCCCAGGAGGAGCATCCTCTCTGGCGGCAGGAGCCTGCGCATCAGGGGGGGACAGTTCAGCCCCCATGGGGTGACCCAGGACGTGCCCTGGGCCCCAGCATCCGTCCCCTCTGCGAACGCCCCTCCGTCTCCTGCCGGGGAGGGTGGAAGCCCAAGCCTGCAGGATGCTGCGCGGAGGACGCAGTGCCCCCGCAGCGGGAACCAGCATCCCCAGCATCTATCTCCACAGCTCATAAAACGCTGAGAAGCGAAGCAATATCAGGGACGTTTCCACTTAATCGCTTTCAAGAATCTAGAGGAGTTTGGGGGTTTTTTGTTTTCTTAATTGAAGTAGCTGCAAACAAACACTCTATTGCTCCCAATACGTACACCTTCTGTTACTACGGAACACGAGCAGCAGTGAAATAGCCAGGACCTCGGAGATCCGTAAGCTCACTTTATACAGCTGCTATGCCCCCCTGCAGAGCGGCATGTATTTAAGAGAAGCCTATGCTCCGAAACCAGACTTTCCAAGATGGAGCCTAAATGCTTTTACCAGCAGCATCCCAACAGCCGTAGGTGAAAACCAACAACTCTTATTCCAGCCACCATAAATGCAGGCAGAGTCCCTCTGGCTTCGGATACCGCTTGCTGTCAGGATACTGCAGGAGATTCCCCGAAATTCGCAGTCCTACATCAGGTCGGCTACCTTGCGTGTGAAATACTCTTTAGCTCTGGATTGCGGCAGTATCTGTGTTACTCAAAGCTGCGACGGTTCATATCATCAATGAGCTTCACTCGACAAAAACAACTGAGCATCTTGGGCTCAAAACTTGGTTGCACACGGGCATTTCAGCCCAAAAACAAAGAAAAAAAAATCCAGAACACAAACTTGGCTTCTCAAAGCAGATAAACTTTCGTCTTGTCTCCTCAGCTTCCTACAAGCTAAAGATGCCACAAAACGCAAAGAAATCCTTTAATTTCAAGAGACTAGCTGATCAGTTTGTTAGGAAAGTGAAGATACCATTGCATTTAATGAAGTATCACATCTACTGCCAACAAAATATTTACCAAAAAACCCAACAAAGCAAAGCAACCACAAACCTTACACCTTCCGAAAGGAGCAGAAGGTGTACAGCGGTCCTTACACTGGTCTAAAGGAAGGGTTTAAAATCATAACTGCGCCACATGCAGTTTTGAACAAGTACTAAAATCCATATACCCAATCTACCAGGATTCCTCCTTTGCTGCCCATAAAAGCACTTGCTTTGATTGCTTCCTTCTCTCTCCAACGGATTACCTAAATCGACGTTAAACTTTTAAAGAATTACCTGCGAAAGAACCCATGAGCACTGACCACTGAAAGATGGAGGGCTTTGGAGTCCTCGGCTGTGATGATGTACTCTATACAACTGTAAAAGAGGAAAAATATCCCTATGTTTCACATATTCAACCACGTTGCTTCGCAGATCCTGTTGCACCATCACGCTGAAGAGAAGTTGGTCATCCAGGGGGATCGCAGCCTCAAGAAAAGCGTGTTTTCTGCTACTGCCGCTTTGGGTTTTCTTACCACTGTTACTGGAGCCTCTCTCCTAAAACAACTGCTGTAGAATTGATCTTTGCGCGACAAGGGAAAAGCACAAGGGTTTATGCCAATGCTTCGAAAACACTAAAAGTGGCCTGGGTCTGCAAATGCCAAAATGATCACAATTCAGTTTGCACTGCAAAAAAGTTTTACCTCCTACCTTTACCAAGCACTCAGCTCCAATCCCCTCCACGCTTCACCACACATCTACAGAGAAAGCTTTGGCAACTATAAAATTAAAAATAAAAAAACCTCAGAAGATGCTAAAATTCTCTGTGCCACACGTAGGGCTACAGTTTTATCCCTTTTACTGCCCAGAAAGGATGACAGGGGTGTCCCGAAAAGCGGACAAGGATGGGAAGCAGCTTGTCTTACCACAGTGGAAAGTACAGGGAGGTGACACCATGCAATCACAATCTGACTCTTTTACAAGCCACAAACCCTGGTTTCGGTAGTACTGAGACAAACCAGATCCTCTACGAAGTATTCGAGCTCTCTACTCGCCAAGTTTTTCCTAAGCTACTAAAAATAACTCTCGGCAAAATGTCCTCTTGAATTAGTTCTTGCGTGAATCAATCGAACAATTTCACCAAAAATACCAGAAAGCAGCAAGGGTGAGTTTTCCCAGCTGCAGTAGGGAGGGATGAACTGGGCAGATTAATCCCAGGGCTGACCAGAAACGATGCCTGAAATCCAAGATAGCTCCCAAGTCCAAGACGCTCCCAAAGGAAACACAAACTGCCCCATCCATCGAGCCTGGGAGAAGGCAGACACCAGCCTGTCTGATTTATGGCTCCAGTTTGAGAACATTAAGCGTAGCTTAATTTCCAGATGGGTATTTTACTCATTAATTGATAAGACGAAGCCATTATTCATTGACGGGAATTTGAACGCTTTGGTTTTATCCAAGTCTGTTCCAAAGAGTTGTTTAAGTTACTTGAAAAATACAGCCAGGATGGGTTTGGAAGTAGCTGGGTTTGCAGGCTTTAAACGCGTAGAAAATAGGAAAAGCAAGACAATATGGCTACAGTATGCTCCAGAGGAAGACAAAAACACACTCGGCTAAAAACCCTCGGAAAAGACAAAGCCGCAAAATGAACAACATAATTCAAGGCAAAACCAAAGGAGATAAGGACAGGGAAGTACAGCTTTTTTACTTAAAAATTTAAAAAAAAAGACAAATAACCAACAAAACCAGAAGGTTGAAGTATTCAGTGAGCTCTTACAGAAAACTGCATGCAAGCTTACTATAATTAATTCTAATGAGTTTGAAAACCGCAGGGTAGAACTGGGAACGAAGAAGTTATTTAAATAGTTTTCCATGTATTCAGATCTTTCAACCTGATGCAAATCACCCTGGCCTACTTGAACTCCTTGAGTTCAGTGATGAACAACCATCAATTATCTGTAAAAGATACCCAGAGCAGAGGGCCAGAAGTCCTAGAGAGCCACAGAAGTAAAACTTGAAGAGAGGCAGGGGAGAAAGAGGTACAGAAAATAGGTATTATTGACTAGGATTTCATTTCCCAAGAGAAAGGACAATTTCCAAAGGCAGACCAAAAATCAGGTAACAGGAAAAGCAAGACAGAAGGCAGGCAAGCAATTTATTTCTTTGCCAGTATATCTGGCTGACAAAGTGGGGAAAAGTTTTGATTTTACCCAACTTTTATAAAAAAGCATTGAGAAGCTACACAGGGCATATCAGTAAAAAAAATAAATCAATCAGATCTTCATGAATCACCCTAATCCAAGTCCACACCTGGTTTAAAAAGCCCACTCAACCATCATCTGCTTCTGGACCTGTTATAAGCAGCGTGTTGCTCCTGCTTATAATTTACCATTTACTGGTACCATTTACTGGTTACCATTGACCAGTAAGAGCAGTAACGATACATTTAAAACTCAGGGGTGCCCTCCTAACACAGAGATCCCCCTTCAGGGCACGAGATGGAAAACAGATGGATGCGAGGTCCAGTGACAAATGAGTGAAACCCTACCTCCTTAAGGTGATGATGACTTTGATAATAGTAGTAATGGTCAAACATACAATTACAAGATGAGAAATACCTGGCAAAGCAAGGATACAACAAATAAAAGCCAAAGCACTTCACAAAATTGAGCATCCCCCATTTGGCAGCGATGCAGAAGACACAAGTCCATTCCAGGCTGCATTAGCAGGCCCGTAAGCGAGGCCAGGGGGGACATTACTCAGGGATGTGACAGCCTCCATGGCCAAAGTGCTGCCCTTGGGTTTAGATTCAACACCAGAAGACGAACTGTAGGCAAACATGGAGAAACCTCTTAAGATTTTGATTTTTTTTTTAAAGACGTGAGATAGAGGGTCTGCAGAACTCAATAGTTTTTCCAACGTCAGTCTGATCCTTTTTGAGAGAAGATGACAAAGTGGCCCTGAGACTTTTTCAGGATGAGCAATTATCTGCTAACACAGGAAGTCTGAGACCTCTCCACCAAATAAGTTTCTGGTCTTCTTTAGTCATATACTTTCTGGATAACATGGCACTACACAGCAATAATCAGATATTTCGGAGAAGGCAAGGAATCATGCCTCCGGTAGGCGACAAAGTCCTAAAACCCTAAGACCTTGCCATTGAACTGCCAAGTCCACGTCCTCCACACAGGGCAGCTACTGCCACGTGCCATTCACAGCTTACGGTTCCTTTCCAAGCTGGTTTGGAGGTGGACTCGGCACACAAATTCAAAGCCTCTGATGGACTCTGCCATTCTCAGTCATACAGTAGGAACTACAGCCTTTTTTCCTTTACATATTTCCTAGATAAGAAAAAGGAGCGCAGAGGAAAACTGTTGAGCAATAAGACGCCCCAGCGAGACACCTGCAACAGCGCAAGTGACTGGTGATGAATTTGATTACATCAAACCACTCGCGAGGCAGTTGCCAGATTATTTTGGCTATTTTTTTCCCCAGAAAGATACAGCTCAAAAGCTTGCCCCGTGCCCCTTCCGAGTCAAAATAGAAAGAAGCTCTTATTCCTCAGTACCCAATCAATAAAAAGCCTCAGGCAAAACAAGGCTGCCGACAGTAAGGCCGGGATAAGCAGCCATCAGTTGGTATCTGTGAGACTAATTCAACCACATCCTTCCAAGAATGTGCATCCACACTTAAAAATCAAGCTTTTCCTAAGGACAGAAAGGAGATGTTTCTGGATCAATGACTCCTGAATTTGCCGTTGTCATCAAGCAAACAATTACCTTGTTCCCCTCACTGCTTTCTAGTACAACAATTATGGACTTGTCTCACAAAGAAAAGAGAGACCCAATCCCCTGCTCTCCAATCATGTCACCTTCCCGGCTGCTTCCAGGTACAACCGAAAGACACTGAAACGCAAGAATACCATGTTCCACAAAAAAAGCTCGAAGACGGGATAACCTTCCCTGTCATCTTCACTCAAGAGATGAGACAGTGCATGTTGACCAGGGCTACGTTCAAAGCTCATACGTGGAGGCGTGCAGGCAGGATCAGGCTCTTGGAGCAAGCCTCTGGTTGCCCCATTTCCCATATTTTTCCACATCCCGTATTTTTGGTTGCATCATGGAGCAGCCTGAGCACACAGACTGATTTTTTTTGGGGGGTGGAAATACACCTCAGACTCAACCCAAGATGTCCTCCAGTTCACCTAACGCGCTGCAGCCACTAATGGGACCTGTGTCTGAGGGACTGGACTAAATTCGGTCCTAAAGGAAAGTCCTAAAACAACCCCACGCAGCCCATCTGCTTCATCAGCGCCGTCTGCCAGCTCCACAGAGCTGACCCTCTGCGCGGCCATTTCCAGGACCTCTTCCAGGCCCAAGAACGTCTCGTTTTTTTCCCCTGCCATCAGTATACACCTACCACAGACACATTACAAAAAGCGTTTTGCGTTTTACGCACGAGTTGGGGCGGCAGGGGGGTGTTGTTTTGCTGAACAATGTGGACGCAGGGTTTATCTGCGCTACTTCTTGGCAAGATTTGGGGTGGGTGAGTGGGTGGTTCCGGCCGACCCTGTCGCTCTATTTCTAAAACCAGACCATGCACTACCCTTGTAGCCTTGGGATGCAAAACGGCTCAAATAGGATTGCTGAGGAATAAAAATCTCTGTCCCTGACCATTAAGCACAGTCCACTAAAACATCCTGACTGGCATATTAACAGCTATGGCGTGTAACAGCGTGTTAAAATATTAGTAATGAGAACAGTAATTATCATGGATATATTATTTATTTGTCTACTCATTCGAAATTTACAGAGGGGAAAAAAAGTAGTCTTCAACATTTACAAGAAAGCAATTAAGGCAGCAAATGGATTATTTCTCTTTAAAGCTACGAGAAAATGCTCAGTGCATATTTCCTCTCTAATTTGTCTGCACTCAAGAATCTATTTTTGGAAGTCTCCCTAGACTGTATTGTAGCACCACATGTACTGTAATGGCATTTTAATTAGCCCAGAGAGCTGGAAGATGCACTATGCATCCGAAAGAGAGGGAGTCTAACAAAATGAGAGCATCCTTCTCTTCCCTTCTTTCAGATTTACAGCAGCTATCAAGTCAAAATACCAATTACGGTTTCAATTGGAATCGACTGCAACTGCTATAAAAACCCAGGGCATCGCAACCGTCTATAGAATTCAACAAAAACAAACGTAGTATTTAAGCACTATTTAAACATACTTTAAAGGTGGATGGTAAAAATAAAACGCTGCAGATATCCACAGGCAGAATGGGAGAGCGAAGCAGAGGAGACAATGGAAAAAATATATACATTAGAGTTGGGTTTTAAATATGCTAATGTTTGGCCTGCGAGTAAAATCAAGAAACTATCCATATAGGTGAAAGCTAATCCAAACCTGCTCATATGAGTGGGTTTTTAATTATTATTATTACTACTACTACATCCAGCACCCAAGTTAACCACCTCTCATTGCCAGTGAGTGACATAACGCATGAACATCATGAGGGTGGTCTTGTATATACTTGGAATGCTGTAATTCCAACTTCTTACTTTTGATGCAGTAGAAACTAGGTCAGGCTGATGTCCACCTCAGTGACAGGAGAAACCTCCTTCATGCCCCTGACAAGACTGATGGCTCCGGAGACATTCGTAGGTCCAGACGTCAGGTGGAGGTTGCACAGCATTCCAGTGTAGCAAGCAGCATCACCCCGCACCTCCCAAGCAAGAACTGTGATGGGTTTTAAGCTTTCTTCTGCATTATAATCCACATGAGTATTTCACAAGAGTCAGAAGATACTCGGGTGCAATGTCTACAAGAGCTTCCTACCACTTTCCTACCCAGAAGCTAGCAAAGATAAATCCAACACATCCCTCTTTGGTTTAACATCAAGGTAAAAGTTAACACTCAGCAACAGTTAATAAAAGAGCAACCTTTACTATATTACCAGGAAGGTATCCTAGAAGCAAAAATACTTAAGATGTGTTGAAACAGGAAACCCTATGGCCCTCAAGGTGTTTGCAGATTAATATCCAAACGACAACACGCCACTTCTCAAATGCCAAACTGTGAAAGTATTGTGTTCTACTTCCTTTGCCGTCATTTTCCTTAATTCTTTGCAGTGGGAGGATAACGCAACTCCTACTAAACATGACAATCTTCAGTCTCTTTTGCGTTCTCCGACGGCTTCACCTGCACAGAATTTGAAAGATACGTCATTCTGGAAACCCGCTGTAATGAAATGATCCTTTACACATAAATGCAAGTAATCTAAGGCCAGTGGTAACCTATCCATTCGATGGAAGAGATGAAAGCTCACTGAAAATGATCTGACATAATTACAGCAAAAAGGAACAGCTAGGCATTTCAGCAGCCTTGCTTGCCCCTGTGGACAAGGAAAGTCAGAAGCCCCTACAGCCAGCCTTTCCACTGTCCCCCGGACAGATGCAGCATTAAGTGAAGAAAAAATTAAATACAAAGGAGAGATTTACCACATTAAAGAAATAGCACATACAGTACACATTTGATGTGTATTTTTAAGCCAAAAGAATCCACATTTAGTGTTGGTTTTCATTCCGTTTTCTTCTGTTTCAAAATCAGCTCATCTGACACACAGAAAAGAACCACAAAGACGGCTGAGGGGGGATCTCATGCTTGTAAATACTGCCAGGAGGATGGGGCCAGACTCTTCTCAGTGGTGCCCAGGGACAGGGCATAAGGGAACGGGCACAAACTTGACCGTAGAAAGTTCCACCTAAACCTGAGGAGGAACTTCTTTCCCTTGAGGGTGGCAGAGCCCTGGCCCAGGCTGCCCAGGGAGGTGGGGGAGTCTCCGTCTCTGGAGACATCCCAAACCCGCCTGGAGGCGTTCCTGTGCCCCCTGCTCTGGGTGACCCTGCTCTGGCCGGGGGTGGGACTGGGGGATGCCCAGAGGGCCCTTGACCAAGCCCGACCATGCTCTGATTCTGTATTTGGTGGTGGGCATCCAACGCCGCCTCCCACCACACGCTGCCTTGAGCTCCAGCAGGGCAGCGCACGGTTTGCACCACATGGAGAAGAAAACACGTCACTGTGTCCCCGTCTCCCTAGAGGGCTGGGAGACTCGGGATGCTGGGGTCTGCAGGACCCTGCTATGTCGTGATATTAAACCCACCTCAGATGAGATGCTGCACGCAGAACCAGCCTGGTACCTTTGCAGAGCATGTCCCTCTTGTCCCAGCTCTATCCGACATAAAGTCAATGAATATCAACATTAAACAGCAAGAAAATTGTCCCAGCCTACCATTTCTGAATATACCAGCCACTCTCTACCAGCTTTAGACAGTCTGTATATAATATCTTCATGTCAATTAACGTAGAGATTTCTAAAATTTGGGCTTCAGATATTTTTAAATCACAGAGAGAAAAAAAAAAAATAAGGTTACCATTTCAAAGCATCTATAAGTAGATGCCACTTTCACACACTTGGTGGAACAGCAGTTTCCCCGCTTGCAATTAAGGAGTCTACGAGACTACGCTGTTTATTCCTATAAATACATCCATAGATATTTTCCCTGGCACAAAGCACTTCAGTTTTGAAGGCAGAAGATGCATCAATTCTTACGGATAACTTCATCCTTACTGCTTTTATTCTGTCAGCGAGCACACGCTCCTGGCGGGAGTGGAGGAGGGTACAATCTGCCACCATCTGCAGGGTGCTACCATCCATCTGAGAAGGTGACTGTCCTCAAGAAATTAACCCAGCCCAAGCATTAAACTTAACCCTGCAATATTACGTTCAACCAACAGACTCTTTCAAGGGCCCTTCCGCAAAATGTCCCTGCTAACTGGATGGTGGTGTGGTGGGTTTTGGTTTTGGTTTTTTTTTTTTTTAAGTTTTAATGTAGCCTTTTTGATGAAAGTGAGTAAAACTTTCCATCCTTCTCAGTAGGCGAATGGGGTAAAGCCAGCGTTCCGCAATCACGGGGGAATATTCCTACCCGAGATCGGTATCATCAAGGCGAGGTGTTTAATCTGCCGAGACAGATCCCATGAACTTCAGCACTAAAAAAAAAAAGGCAACTCCACAGGACTTCCCTGGCATTCGGCAGGAGAGGTGCTGCTGGCAGCCAGCCATTCCACAATCACGGGCTATTCAGAGCACATGAATTCAGGTTTAATAGCTACAAACGCACAGATATAACACCACTTTAATCAAAGCTAATATTTCAGCAGGTTTTAAAAACTGATTTACGATTTAAAAAAAAATAAAAAAACGAAGCGAGGAAAGGGGAAAAAAAAAAAACCCCAACCTTGAAATTATCTGCAATTGTCAGCAGAAGGAAACCTACAAAGCACGTTTTAAAGACAGGAGAGAAGGTTGAATAATCCGCTTAATTTTCCTTTTTCTCCAGTTGAATAAACCGGCAGGAAGAAATCCAGCTGAAAGATAGCCTGGCTCTTCTACAGCTTCGAGCAAGATTCCAGCTCCTGCCCACATGCTCACAGGACACTATGTTCAAGCTAATGAGATGCCAACCAGGAAAAAGGCTTGCCTCGTTAACGGGGGAACAAACTGTCTGTTATGTGAATCGAACGGCACGGGTTTCCTTCCTCACCCCAGCCCCGCGTTTCGCCAGCATACGCGCTAAATAAGACTCGGCCACGAAACTATTTCCAAGGCAGGCTGTCCCCGAAGGCTCCGATCCTTTCCACGGCAGAAAAGGGAAGTGATGATAATTACTCCGCAACCCATTACACTGAGCTTTCTGAAAGCGGGCTAACCCGGGGAAAATTCCTAGCTGAAGCAGAGGGCAGGGAGAAAAGAGGCAAAGGAAACTGATGCTCAGACCCCTCCCTGGCCACTGCTGTCAATGGGAACCATCCACCATCTCACTACTAACCAGATGCCTTCTCGCCTTACAAGCTGCAGCTTCCTGAGCGGACGGCAGAATTGGAAAGAGCAGAGGAAAAAAGGGAGAATTTTTCATTGAGGAAAATAAATACGGAGGCATGGAAACGGGGCAATCGGCAAACAGAGCAGGACTCGGGTTTGATGGAGCTGCTGGGTCCCAGGCGGCTGTCAGAGTGCAAGGCTTCAAGTTTCAACCTTTCAGAGCGCTGGTCAAGCCTCTCTTCTACAAAACAAGAGCTAAAATACTGGGAGGAAAAACTCCACACAAGTGAAAAAAACCCTTCAGAGTTCTGAGGAAGCTTCCAAGTAAAGGCAAAAAAAAAAACCAGCCCAGCCAGAGAAGCTGGACTGGACATACCTGCTTTACACACAGCTTGTCGGAGATCTGCAATGCCAGAAGCTTGAGCCAGACCCTGAGATGGGTCTTCTCACCTCCCTGCCGTCACATCAACCTCATTCCACGTGCGTGAGGATACCCTGCTCAGAAACAGCAGCAGCTCCGTGGGTGCCGGTACTTCACATCTTTATCTTTACGTATCACAGTAACCACAGCTCCTCTCCCCCCCAGGGCTTGAATTATGCAGGACAGTGTCATTTGTTTAAACCCAGCTCCCTCCATTTTCATATCCATCCATCAGACTGGCAGAGATTTAATTAACCCTCCTGAGACCAGCCTGCTCCCCACCTACCCACTGCCAGGGGCTAGCTCAACTGGGTCTGAAATGCCTTGCTTCCTTCTACCTGTTACCTCTTTTATCCATTAGGTCACATATTCCATGCTAAGAGTTTGGATTGAAGTATATATTCACTCTCCAGCAGGCAGGGGCTCGTTGCAGCTCCGTCCCACTGTCCTAGGGTAAAAGCCAGTGGTCAGGTGGGCTCAACCAGCCGCACGCATCTTTCTTGGGAACCCAACACAGCCTCCGCAGCTCTGCCATCCCAAGAAACTCATCCTTGCATGTGGTATCTTCCCCACAGCCAAGCCTATACCATAACAGCATAAAATCTGTCGCTCATCAGTGAAAAAAATCCCTTTGGTCAAACATTTTAAGGATCAGAGACAAGACCACCACGCTTATTGGCAACCTAAACCTACAAATCACCCTAAGCCCACTGCAGGCAGCAACCATGTGTTTAAAATGACATCTGCTCTCTCAAAAAGGGAAAAGTGCGAGCTTTGCTTCCTTGCTTTGCTCATATTTTAAGTAGGTGCACATGAAAATGGGATTGGTGTACAAAGTTTGGAGAGTTATTGCTGCGCAGTCATATGATAAACCATCAAGACAATGTGGTCGCTACCAGAAATTCTCCAGCGTGGAAGAGCTGCAATACACTCAGCACGTGAAGGTCCACGTGAAAGGCAAAAGGGCTGATTCTCCAGGGTTTTACTGACTTCATGGTGCTGCTGCTGTGCGGGACGCCAAAAATTATCGACATCCAGCGGTCAAAATCCATTTCCAATGTGCTAATTCAGGGCGCTCAGGACCAAACAGCCAGAGACAGTGCCCAGCAAAGGGCAACCGTTTAATCAAAATCATCAGTTATACTCTGAAATGAATAAACTGCAATTAAAACAATGCCTGTGATTCAAAACTGCAGTGCCCAGTGTGACCACACTCCAAACTTCAAAGCTGGCTCTTCACTCTCAAAACAAACCAACCCCCAAAAGCACTAAAGAACGGTTATTTTTAACCAAAGGTAAGAATGTGGTAAAGGGGAGAATTCACCAGAAGAGTCTCTTGCTTTACAATACGCAAACGAAGTATTTCTGTGGAAATTACTGTCTTTCTGGTGATGACGACGCACACCTTGTCCAGAGAGCACTAGAGGGAGGCCACGAGAGCCAGTCAGACAAGTAAGGAGGCATCTGGCCGCACTCAGGAGAGGAGGACGGCAAAGGACTTCTTACGCTACCATGAGAACATCAACAGCCAGAACTGGCCTTTTGCTTCTTGTCCGAAGGGCAGAAACCCCAAAGGCATTAACATACTTTTTGAACTGCTCGCGATTGAGCTTTGGTAGCAGTCCGTCAATGGAGTTCATAAAGGAGCTCTTCCCAGCCGGCTCTCCACAGCTCGCACCTAAGCTGCGGCAGATCTCCCCAGGATCACGGAGGTACGGTTTTGGTTTTAGGCAGATTTCAACACACTTCTGTTTTAATGAAGTATTTAATGTTTACTTTTGTTGCATTAATCACCAGCACACGCATCTGGCAGTCATTTCCAGCCATTAACTCCCAGCAAGGCCCTCCAGCAGGTAAGGAACACAAGTGTCATCACTCAGGCGCTCTCTGAAGACCTTACCTGCCGACAAGAAAAGTGTGACTCGTACCACCTTACGACCACTGAAGGCCAATAAAACACCCGAGGACCTGACCTTCGTGTTGAAGATGGTTCATGCCGCAAGCCCAGGTTGCTTCCCCAGCTTGATAACCACCCCCGAGGGAGGCTCTCTCCAACAAGGCTCTCCAGCTTGCTTCCAGATTTTCTTCTCCTAACAGGAGGCACTATTTCCACTGCTGGTTGCATAGCTGGACATTGGAGAAGCTGCCAGGAATTACTTGAAGAAAAAAGTCTTGACGGGAAGGAAAGAAGAGCTACACTGATAGCCAGCTGAAAAGGCACAAGACCTCAGAAGCACAAAGCGATGTTTTGTAGGATGCCACAAGCAGCGTGCAGCCATGTGTTCCTCTACATTATGCTACAGGCACTTCCGATTTTCATCCACGAGGTTCCACGGGCCAAATCCTGCATGCCTCCAGCTCTGCCTCACTGCCAGACTCGGGTCTTCTGCTGCACCAGTTCCTTCTGCTCTCCACCTTCCTCGCAAGGAAAGTCTCTTCCACTCTGCTCAGATCGGGCGTTTCAGTACCCTCACATCCGCGGCACCCAGGCCAGATTCCCCTGGGATAAATCTGGGATAAACTGTGTACATTTCAAACGGTGCAAGACCTTTATCCTCCGTCTCCAAATCCTCACTAACCCGAGACTCCCCTGGATTATCTTTCCTCATCTAGGAGAAACCCAGGCTGTCTCACACTTTGTCAGTAGTCCCTATTGTCAGTGGAAGTAAAAGTATTATTCTCAGGAAAGTGAAACGGCTCACAGAAACCAGCTTCAGCCTTCAGCCGGAGGAGAGAGGCCGTGACTCACCCAGAGGACACTTCCGACACCTAAACTCCGCGCCTGCTTTGACTCACCCTGACGACGGAAAGCTCCAGCAGAGGAAAAACCTCGCCAACGCCGCGAGAAAGGTACAATCGACTTCTTCCTCACACTCAACATTTTTTTTTTATCCCCTTTTCTATTGCAAATAGGGTGTTAACACAAACTGAAATGCTCATGTAATACATAACGGTTTTTGCTTATCGCCTTATCACAACGGATCATTTTTCCATGGCTATCTAATATAGTAATATTAGATAATATTAGTAATATAGATTTTTCAGAGTAAAAAGCATTTAAAATTGAGTTAAACGCAGTAATGTGAGAACAGCACATTTTGAAGCAGAAATCTTAATCCACTCTCTGTTGAGGAGCAACTCCCGTTTCCCAAGCCAAGGAGAAACAAGTGAATAAGTGCATTTCACCGTGAGCTCAACCCAAAATGCTGGGCTTTGAACACATACATACAAAATAACATCTGGTGCCTAGTACCGGGGTGGGGGGGGACAAAAAAAATACCTAAGTATTGTCTGCCATCCTCCCTCCCTTTGACTTGAAGGTGAATGCTGCTCAGCGGCTGCTCGCAGCCAAAGCGCTCACCTGCCGTGTCTCGCTGCGTCCACACAATTACTCACAAGTGACTACTCCTTACGTGAACCAGGGCATCATCTCCAGGTGAACCAGACTCACCTCCCAACAGCTCGCAGGACACTTAGACTCACCAAACTGATGGTGCTGAGGAGCTTCAGACAACAAAAAGACACACTAAGAGCAAAATGAACCACATAAATTCACTTTCTGTGCCCAAGTTTCCTTGACCAATAGGACAAAAGAAGCGAAAAAGCACGTTAACGAGTATTACTTGCCCCTTCCTTCTGAGCAACATTCCCGTCACCCGCAGTCACGCAGGGGACTAAAAAGCGCCGAAGCACCCCACGGATGGCACTTGCACAAACACCGCGGCTGCCCAAATGTGCAGAGCACACAAGGTCTGTCCAGGGACGGCATTAATGCCCAGTAGGAAATCTCAGGAGTTTTAACACCCAGGTAAGGTCTGAAATCCGCAAGGATATTTCTGAAGGCAGCATCAGGTGATGAGATATTTTTTGTGTGTTGTAGAAGAAAAAAAAAATAACGTTCCAAAGAAATAATCTGTAGAGGTCTCCAAATATTACAGCTGGAAGGTTTACTGTGCACTTTAAGGTGTGATTCCCCTCCCAACCAACAGCACTATGGACTGGCCTTGCTCCTGGGAAGTTGCCCGGTTTGACCTTCATGAGCAGGGAAACGATGCAGCTGAACTGCAAGCAACATACTGGGAGACACCTAAACACCACGCAACCAAAATCGTGTTGGACCAACACTGAAGTCCCCATTCCCAGCTCAGGAAAGCCTAAGATACCACAGCTGCAGCGTCCCAACAGCCTGCGTGCCACCAGAAGATGTCTCAGGTTGCCCTAAGGGTCTTCCCAACCCTCTTCTCCTTCCCTCCAAAAAATAAAGAACAATCACAGAATCATAGAATTGTCAGGGTCGGAAGGGACCTTAAAGATCATCTCCTTCCACCCCCCTGCCCTGGGCAGGGACACCTCCCACTGGATCAGGTTGCTCAGAGCCCCATCCAGCCTGGCCTTGAACACTTCCAGGGATGGGGCTCCCACCCCCTCTCTGGGCAACCTGTTCCAGTGTCTCACCCCCCTCATGGGGAAGAACTTCTTCCTGACGTCCGTTCTGCAACCACCCATCTCTAGTTTTAATCCATTCCCCCAGTCCTACCGTTACCCAACATCCTAAAACCTCCCTCCCCAGCTTTCTTGTCGGCCCCCTTAAGATACTGGTCCAATCCCAAAAATGAAAGGAATACATGAGTATCAAAAGCGAATTAACCCAACAAGGAGAAGGGATTGGCAAGAGCACGTTTGTGATTTGAAAGGTCGCTCCCAAGCCCAAGCGAAACTGCACACTGATTTATGACCAGGGAACCCGTCAAGCTGTGAGCTGCACGGGGGGGTGGAAGGAGCTGCGGCAGGTTCTGCTGGACACGGCCACGTGCTGTCAGCTTCCCACCGAACCCTCCGAGAGGCAAACGCCGCCGTAGCTCCCTAACTGGGAGCGGAAAGGCAAGCCGCACGATCCCCGCTACACAGCCTTCGACAAACACGTACCCCACCGCAAGCAGGAAATTAAAAACCGCAGCTAAATAAAACAAAGACTGAGAGTTGCAAGCAATGCAATGAGCCAACTTGTAAAAACAGCAATGCCAAGAAGTGTCATCGTTTTTAGCAATCAAAAAAATATCGGGGGGAAAAAAAAGAAGTCAAGGCTTTTTTTTTTTAAGCTATTCCTGCTTTGTTATAATGGGGTTTTTTGATGACTGAAAGTAGAAAATTGTAAATTAAGATACTTGTTTTTACTGCTTAAGATACTCCTTAAGGCACCATTTAGTCAGAAGTAATGAGAAAAATAAGAAAATAAAAATATTTCAGGTTTTGTTGTTTGTTTGTTTTGTTGCTGGGTGTTTGGTTTTATTTTTTTTTTAACCCAAAGTTATTTCTCATCGTAAAGCCTCCTACAGCTTTCTGTCTGCCCCAAACAAAAGCCAAGTGGCACCTCCCAGAAAGCCACTAGAAGTCCATCAGAGCTTCTCCTGGCCAAAGGGTCCCCTCCTTCCCATGGAAAGGGAAAGACATTGAAAAAAAAATATCAGCAAAAATGGATGAGTGACAAAAATCAAAAATCTCATACTACTATGAAATAAATTTCTGAAGAGCCAGGTAGACATGGCCATGAATTCACCTATTCCCAAGGCTGGAGGAGTCCCAACAGCTTTGCTGCCGATCTCCTGGACGTGGGACCACACGGAAGGGGCCACCCCACTGCCCTGAGCTGCTTGGAGGCTGCACCAAAGCCCTACGAACATTAAAACGGCCAGAGAGCGATTTGACACATACGGTTAGGAAAGCCACAAAACAGATTCCAGACTTCTCAGGGCGGGCGGGAAGCATGTAGGAAGATGGGAGCTTGAAATCAGCAAGTTATTAATTGGGAGCTGCTAGAAAAAGCATCCAGAAAGCCCACGCTGGCGCAATCAAGTGTCCATGCCAAGTCTGAGCACCCACTCCTCTCCCATGCTGCTGGGGAGATTTTTTTCAGCAGAAAACACAGATAGGACTCTCCGGGTTATGCTTCTGGCTCTGCTAAATAGCCACGAAGATGAAAAGGCTCCGAACTAGGGCAGATTGGACAAAAAAAAAAAAAACAAACCAAACCACCAGTCTTTTTTCAAGTCAGAGATTTGCTCCTTCACAAGCAATGCTGCTTTCAACAAGGAGGACTCTCAGGAGAGGAGACGTATGCTGCCTGCAGTTATGAGCTAACATCTTTACAGAATATTTTTGTTTAATGCATAACGGGCCTTGAACTCTCTCTCTCCTCTTCTAAATAAATTTTAAAGTAATGCTTTTTCCTTCATAACGCCTTTCCAAATCCGTATTATGTATGCTGAAGATCGTAAAATAGAAGGCTTATTACACAGACGACAAAGTTATCACAGTAATTAACGCATTTATATAAATGCATGCATATGTATTGATTATATGCATGTATATACACAATTATTGGCCTAATACAGTAACATATTCCATTAGTTTACACGAACAGCAAGTAAACAGCATTTTCAGTAAACACACCATATACCAAAAACCAGAAAGGAAAGTTAAAAATGGTATGAAGAGACCCAAGAATTTATTTGGAGATGTTTCAGCTGGAAATACCCTTCTGTAAGCTTTATCCTCCCCTCTTTTAGGGTGGGAAAGAGCGACTGGGAATTGGCAGTTTCCTCAGATGGTGGGTTCCCAGTATCCCACTACAAAACTGCCTTCCCTGCCTACTGGTGACCCACAGGAACCGCCTTCCTCCCTGCAGAGAAACAGGGACTTTAATTTTGTGCATGGCGGAGGAAAAGCCCAAGGTGGGCACCAAACGCAGACGAAGAGCCCCCCAACAGCCCAGGTATGAAACGAAGCTGTGACAGGGGAAGCGGGGCGAAGGGTTTGCTCTACCACTGCGTTCCAGGAGCGCATCCATCCCTCTGCCCAGCTCCGGAACCACCACACGCAGCCCATTCCTCGGTCCACGGTCCAGAGAGGCACCATCAGTGCACAGCACAGGGTGCTGCACGGCACTTCCCAGCACCTTTCACCCTTCATTTCTAGTTTAGGTCGTTCCCTGAAATTATTTAAATAATTTCAATAGCGTTAAGTATGAGATTTTCCTCCTTGTGCCAAGTCACGTCAAGACGGGAGATGGGATCTCAGGATGATGAAGCTGCAGGGGCCAAGCAGCGCTGGTGCCATCAGGGGACGAGGAGTCTGCTGGCGTTTCCCATCCCCCGAGGCATTTGCCACTAACAAAACGTTCATATTCTCAATTCCTCACTTCCGAGAACTAGTTCACATTATTATCCTGAACATATTATCCTACCTGCACGTTACTTAAAACAAAACCCACCATGATTTCGTGCTTTGTAAACGATAAAATGCCTCCATCGGCTTTGGCTGCATCTTTCGGTGTTTCACACCGACAGCTATTTTTGTTTCCACTTCCTCCGGCCCGTGACAGAGAGACCAGCCCTGTTCACCTCTCAGACGTGCCCGTGCTGCCTTTTGCTGGTGCAGCAGCATCCAGAGGCAGCGCTGCAGTGGCAGCCCCGTCAAACCCACAGTGCACATCGATGCCCTCCTCGAAAAATTAATTCTGGCCCACGTTTCAATACGCCAAATGTCCCAGCTAGCAGGAATTGTTCGTCCTTTGTACACCACGTGCAAAGGAGCGGCTGAAAACACTTGATAATTCTCCATTCTGTTATTCTAGAGATTTCCCCCTGTGCTGTGTATGTTTCTTCACTTCTTGAATTGGAAATTCAAGGCAAAGCCGATCCCACCGTTACTGAGGTGCTGCCCAAGAAGGAATTCATCCACACTGGAGCGTCTGGACGGGCTTTCAGCACAAAACCAGCAGGGTCGCACACGAGCGGACCCGCAGCACGGCAGCACATCTCAGCTGCCAGCTCTCCATCAACCCCCGCCCAACGCAGCTTTGGCCAAGGTGAAAACCTCTTGATGCTGAGGGGACTGGAACACCTCTCTCATGAAGAAAGGCTGAGGGATTTGGGTCTTTTCAGTCTGGAAAAAAGACGGCTGAGGGGGGATCTTATCAACACTTATAAATACTGACAGGGAGGGTGTCAGGAGGATGGGGCCAGGCTCTTCTCAGTGGTGCCCAGGGACAGGACAAGGGGGAACGGGCACAAACTTGAGCACGGGAAGTTCCACCTAAACCTGAGGAGGAACTTCTTTCCCTTGAGGGTGGCAGAGCCCTGGCCCAGGCTGCCCAGGGAGGTGGGGGAGGCTCCGTCTCTGGAGACATCCCAAACCCGCCTGGAGGCGTTCCTGTGCCCCCTGCTCTGGGTGACCCTGCTCTGGCAGGGGGGGGTACTGGGGGGTCTCCAGAGGGCCCTTCCAACCCCTGTGATTCCATGATTCATTTGCTGCTTCCCCAGGCGCTGCTCTGCCACCAGGATCCTGCGGACAAAGCGATGAGAAGCAAAGGACCACCCCAGTTTAATCCAACTCCTCCCCTTTTTCCTAGCCATAAATCTCATGTTTTGAGCCCCCTCCGCTATACGCTGAGAAGTCACCAAGTAACGCAGGAGAAACCCTCACTGCTTTACCCCAAACTCCTCAGTACCCACGGCATGTCCTGTGACAGTTTTCCCTGGAGATGTTGTTCTCAGTCCCCAGTTTAGAATTCATTTGTGCCCCTGCACCGTTGCCATCCTGTACTCCTCTCTCTGGCATACGTGAGGCTTGACCTTTTCAGATTTACATTTACAGCGCTGAGAAATCTTTGAGAGCTCTGTTACAGAGGAAAATGAACCGAGAGGAATTTCTGGAATGGTGACTGGACTACTGATGTTTCCTAGGGCGAAACACACACTGCTTGTATTCCAGCTTCCTAATACCCTGGTAAACAAGAGAAAATTGAATGACAAAAGCAACCTAACTGGCTGGAATCTTCCGAAAGATGGAAAACAGACTCTCATGGCTGCCCACATGAAGTGAAGATGTTTCAGCAGTTAATATTCAAGGGCAGCACAAACAATGTTCCAAACGAAGAATGCAGCAGTAAAAAGAAAAAAAAAAAGCAGTTTAGCAATTTTATTTCCAAATGAAGAACAGCCAGGCACTTACTTCCAAAAGCATCCCACCATGTATCCAGCCTCACGTTTCTCCTTTTCCTTCGTGCTGCAGATGCTGTAATTAATTTATACAGATCCCTTCCACCCAGCTGCCTCCGTACCACAGGGAGGGAGGGAGCGTGTTCCTTGGCTGTGGGAACCCCCAGCCTGGAGCAGACCTTTCTCTCCACCACCAGCCCCAAGAGGAAAGCACGCACGCTTTTCCTAAAGCGCCAACCGCTTGCAATTGATGCTTAGCCCCCAAAATGCTGGATTTACCAGCGCTCCCACCCTGTGGGACCATATCTGTCCGGCTGCACAGGAGTGCAGAACAGGGCTCTTGGATAAGGATCATCAGCTCCTGGATAATGGGGATCTTTCTTAGGCACACAGTATCTTTGGGTTAGGCTACTCAAAGTATCACCAAAATTAGGCCTCCTCAGTGCTAAATGCTCTTCAGTGCTATAAAGCACCCACGTCCAAAAGCACGACAAACAGGAGACACCATCGGCACCAATATTAAGTTAGAGCATGAAGGAGTGTTCGGGGGGAAAAACCCTCTTGGTCAGTCATTTTACTAGTCGCAAGTTAATGATTTTTATGTATTTCATTTTTTAACATGTTGATCATTGAAAATGAAAAGCAAAAGGAGGAAGGAATGGGCTACTTTCCAGGAATGGCAGCATCTTCTCCACTGATTCCCTATCCTGGGCCTTCCACCTCACGTTGTAGCTTGCTACCACCCTGCCAATCACCGGCCTCCTACAAAATACTCAGTCTCAAAATAACTCTCCCTCCAAACACATTCCTCTGCACGGTATAATGAATGGGTGAGATTCAAAATATTTTATATTTAATTACCTATTGATATTTCCTGCACTGTACGTTGCACAGACAGGAAAGGCACAAACGCGCACATACAACGTTGTTACAAATCAGAAGCACTTGCTTCTGGTTTTAGCCATTTTTTCCCTAAACTACCGCGACCATGCACAGTCTATCCACCTCGTCCTCCATCAGTAAAATCCACTGATCAGTGTCTGCCATGAAAATCCAGAGAAAGGTAAAGAGGGCAATAAGAAACTGATAGCTGACTGCTGTGGAGGCAGCTCACAAGGAATGACCATGAGAAGGGAGATGGGCAGCACAGGACTCTAGGAAAGGTGCAAGGCAGCAGGAAAATAGAAAACAGACGGAAAAAAACACCTTGATAGCCTAGCTTGGGGCTAAATGCCAGCTCGCTTTTACCATTTCTTTGACAGCTCCAGTGGTGAAAGGGAAAGTTTAAAACATCCATTAAGTTTTGAGCAAAGTAGCTGAAGAAGCAAGAGCCACCAGCAGAGCTTTGCCACACCAGAGGGGCGATGACCCAGGCACCAGTTGGTACTAAAGTCCCCTGCCCTTCCAAAACCAGCCATTAAAACAGGGTTTGGGTGTTTTTCTGGCAGCGCGAGACATGCCGTGTGCACCATTTTCACAATCTGAACAAAACATCACGAAAAAACACCCAGGGAAGCAGAAGAAACACCTTTAAGTATTTGAAGGACGGTTGATTTTTTCACTCCAAGAAATTAAGAATTGTAGCGCATCAAGAGGAGAATGAATCATCACTGGGCTGCAAAGTTATTTCACTCATTCTTTAATTGTAATTACCTCCATGAAGCCCATGTTCAACCATCTCTGGCTAACTGGAGCTCCAAAGAGATGTGTGGGAAGAAGCTGGTGTGTGTAACTACTCGGGAACCCCTAACCAGAAGGGTTTTGGTCTACCGGGGGGGAAGCGGAAAGAGAGGGTTCTTCAGGTGTAGCTTCGGCAGCTCTCGGAGGCAGGGAGCTCCGCCGGCCCTCGTCTCGGGGAACTTCAGCCAACCTGCTCCTGCTACATCAACAGCACCTTCTGCCGGGTTCCCTAAACACACATCAAAAGATTAATAAAGCCACATAAAGGCAAAGCTGTTTTTACTCACGTGGACACCATTACAAATGCAAGCCATCCCTTGCAATACAGTGGTTTTTGTCATACACATAATATTATTATCCATCCTCAAAATTAGATAATGTATACGAGAGTCATCGAAACGAACTTTGAACATGCAGTTTAGAAACACACAGGTCAGTGGGGCTCTTGTTTACCCAAAGTTTAAGAATCCTCCCTCTTGAGGAGGCACTGCACTAATCTGGTGCTGGTACAAGCTTTTACATATATACCGTATGTACGTACGTGATTTCTGTGTATGAATTTCACAGGCACACCACCAGGCAGCACCCAGCAGCAGCTCCTCCACACAGGGTGACGCACACTTGCTACGCGAGACTCCGCCGCTGCGCAAACATCCACATGCGTACACATGACACGGTGCTGCTGTGTCATACACACGCATGTGCGTAACCCAAGTCGCAACGACCGAAGGCTAATCCAAAAAAACCCCAGAATATATACAACTGACAAATTCGCAGCCACGCATTCACGTTTGCCGGAGAGACAACTGCAGTAAGAATGAAAGGGAGGGAAGCGTGTGGATATGGGTAAGGACTGAACGAAAAGATGCCAACCCTCAGGTTTGACCGTACTTCAGCCTAAGAGGGAAAACTCAAGCACCTAGAAAGATTCGGGGCAAGATTTTACTGTCACTAACTAACGCCAAAAACAAAGTCATTCTTTTCAAGGCAGAATGAGAGCAGCCCCCACTGCAAACCCCTTCTGCTGTAGGGCCACAGCCACCAAGACAAGCCGAGCTGTGACCTCCTCTGTTCCGCAGGACAGCCACCTCCAGCTAAGGGGACCACACACCGACACTTAAGGCGCACGTGGAGCTACGGGCCCACAGCAGAAAGCTCATGGGTTGCCCATCTGGCATTACCACCCGTATCTCCTCGCTTCAGCAGGTCCCATTTCTTTCCCCATCTTCCTCCTGCGCCTCATTCCTGCCATTCTTTAACTGAAAAGCCAGTATAGATGCAACTGCTCCTGCAGACATACAGCGAAGCAGATCAGCAAATGGATTAAATAAACAAAATACACACCGATATGAAATAAGACACGTATTTTGAGGTACTACTATCTCATAAGTCAACTGAGGGCAAGTTTAGATTTCCAAAGGACCAAGCTCCTACAGGCTTTATTCAAAAATAAAACACTTTCCCCTCAAGTCAAAATCCCAGCTAAAAGATCACATCATACACACATACGTACAACTTGCGCCTGGTTTTGTCCGCGTAATCCCCAAGGAGATCAAAGAGCCAGGCTTGAGACTGCACTCAAAGCACTTCAGCGGCTACGCTGCTGAAGCATAAAAAGGTTTTATTAGATAACTGCATAGGTTTCAAAACCAGAACTTCACTCACTAAAATAGAACCAAACAGGAGGCACCGGTCTATGGATTTTGTCTTAGCTTAATATTGACAGTTTTGAGCACAGTATTACTTATAAAGAGTTTATTAAAAAATAACACAAACATTTTTCATTGTGAAGATCTTAAAAAAGTTGACGAGCAACTAAAGAAGAGTAAAAATATCCTGAAAAACCTCAAACTGCAGTTTTAGGTTACAGAATGACAGCATCCTGGAGTACTTAACAATTTCCACTTAAGTCAAGCTAATAGAAAGATTTAACCTTAATTTCCACTGAATGACTACCAAAAGCTTTCCTTTAGTTTAGGATGGAAAAAGTGTTTCCCATCCTACTTTTTCAGCCTGCTTGGGATAATACATTTAGGAAAGGAGATGATGCACAAAGAACATGCCAACTTAAGTACAGTTTGACCGATCGTAGCTTTCCCCTTGTATTTGGGTCTTCTCAAGGAGGCTGATTTCTTCCTCGGCACAGCTTTCTGCTCTCCCATCTGCTGGGCCACAAGCTATCACAAAAGCAAGGCAAACGTAGAACATGTCCCGCTTTGACAGCACGCTTTGGACAAACAGGGCAAGATCTTACATGAAATACCTTTTCTCCTCCCCTGCCCAGGATGGCCATGAGCCAGCGATGGGCCCTGGTGGCCAACAAGGCCAGTGGCATCCTGGGGGGCATCAAGCAGAGTGTGGCCAGCGGGCGGGGGGANGAGGGCCCTGCCAGCCCTGTGATTCTGTGATTTTCCTTGAGCAGACACACTCATGCCAAGCAGCTCTCCTCCAGGAAGACCTCCAGCAGCACCATTGCAGACCCTGCTCCAACAGCCATCTCTGATCTGGTTTGGAAGGAGAAGTGTTATTGCAGCAGCCTGCGGTGGCAACGGAGCAGAACAGAAGCCTGGGCAAACTCATCAGTGCAATTAGTCCCACTCCTGTCACCGAGGCCCCCGTTTTGCGTGCGGCGTGGAGCACCTGCATCCCAGCTCCCTCCTCCAGCCGAGCGGGCACCACCGGCCACACATCTCCTCCTGGAACGGCTGAGGTCATGGCGCAAAGGAGATGCTGAAACACGCTTGGGAGGAGATCGACGCTGCACAACTGCACCTGCCCTTTGCCAAATCAGAAATACATTTCATTAAAAAGCAGCTGCTGGATTAAGAGCTGCATTCTTAAACATTTCAAAGCTTGCACGGGTAAAAAAGATTTGGAGATAGACCACTGAACTGCCCACATGCAGCTTTTCAAAAAACCCAGCCCAGTACTACACTGGTTTTCTAAATCCTCACTTTTTTAAGCCCAACAACAGCCTCGGTTTCTTCAAAGCCTTTTGTAACCTGCTGCCCTTTAACTCACTCATTAGCCTTAAGTGCAGCCATTTGCTAATCTCAAAATGCAGTTGTTCACAAATCAAAGTTCAAAAAGGGGCTTAAAAACAACTAGGTCACTGCAGCTGGCGACCACTGATCTTCGGTAACTTCTTAGCAGGGAAATGCCCTTCTAACAGCAGCATCAGTCTAGGCCTATCAGCAGCGCGCTCTGATTTTGGGCTGTATTCCTGGGGTTTTGTGAGCCTGCGAAAGTAGGGTTAGGTGGTCAAGTACCAGCAAAAGCACCAGAGGTTAAGCAACCACTTGTCAGCTCAGCCAGCGAAGACATGCAAGACAAGGAGATTCAGAAGGTGCTTATCTTAGGGCAAGGGCATTTCTGATGTCCAACCAAAAGACAACTAGGAAGCCGCATGTGTACTTCATTAAACAACTGGGGTTTGTCAAATATCGCAAAATTAGAGGAGAATTTCTGCTGTAGGGAACTGCCTGACTCCAGCTGACGTTGCTGTCTCATCTCCCACACCACACACCTACAAGTGCAGCCAGGTTGCCCAAGGGCACCTCCCCGAAGTGCTCCTGAACACCAATATGGAAGTAACATTGCAACTTGCAAATGCTTTTTTTTTCCCTTATATAAAATCTATGTCTACATGTGGTTGCCTGATAAAAAAAAAAAAAAGCCATGGAACAGGTCCCTTCTTAAAGTTTTCATCCTTAAGTATCTGAAAACAGGACATTGTCACCTAGAAGCCTCGAGAAAAGAAAAATATAGTTCACACACACCCCCTCCAAACACCTCATCTTTAATCAGAGAGATTTCAAATAGAGAAAGGACCTATTTCACCCACTTTCAAGAAAAAGAGTTAGTTTTTTATTATTATTTTTTAATTGCATCTATTTTACATCCATATAAAAGGTGTTTGAGCAACAGAAAGACTGCAGAGAAGACAAGTGCCTGGACAGGAGCACCATGGTAGCACCAACGTTGTCCAGGTCCCAGCTCTGCCATCACCAGACCAGGAGGACCAACAGACAAAATAGTACAACCAGACTCTTCAAACCAAGCCAATTCTGTTTTATTAATAGCACATAAAGAAAAACAGGTTCCTCAGTCATGCAATCCATGAGCATGAGCGTGGATCACCTATCTGCCACCACACTTAATGTGGACATGAGTCCATCCAGTTGACCAACACTGAAGAGCCTGGGAAGGGCCATACTGCAAATATATGATGTAACGGACTAATAAAAGAGCTACCCCCCTACTACTCTGCCACCAAGGTTTTAAAGCAGCCAGCAATGACATCCCCAAATCTGGAGAAAGCAGCAAGCTTGGTGTTCACTTCCACGGGGAAACACTAAGGTTGTCCAAAAAACCGGACAGTTAAAACCAGACAAAACCGACAAACAGAGAGTCCAGAGGAGGAAAATATGTGTAGAGAACCACCCCTCCCCTGCACGCTCTCTAGTGTTTTATCAACATTTATTGATTTACTTTAAAAGTTGGGTAGAACATGAGTAATTAATAAACCGCCATATGCCCGTGCGCTGCATCTGCTACAGCAATTTATTCTTATTTTATTACCGTCTTTGGGAACTGAATGAGATAAGGATCAGCATCCCGACACTTGGAAACTAGCTAGTTTCCATGACTGTCAGTAGGAAAGCAGGAATTAATCCACTAATTTGCAGCCTGAAAAATAGCGAGAGCAAGTCCAATGAAGTAAAAAAAAAAAAAAAAAAAAAAAAAAAAAAAAAAAAAAGAATCGTTTCTGTGTTTGTAAAAGGGGGAAGGGGGGTTGGAAAAAAAAGTGTTTGGAAGAGCAGTGGCCTTATTATGCTGGCAAGCCTACAACCCATGAGATCAATGTTTTGATGAGCACAAAGACCGGTGCCAGAGGGGGACGGGAAGGAGGAGAAGAGACTTCAATGAGCCGAAAGCAGGGAGAGAGGAAGAGGCAGGGAAGTGGTCTGAGACTGAACTAGGTCAAGGGTGGGTTTAGGACATGGGAAAGCAGAACGTACCGGCACAGGAACATCAGAGCCAGGGAGGACCTCAGATACGGGTTCCTGAGGGGAGCCGAAGGGAAGAAGAGCGGTCAATCTCGCCTACCAGTGAAAGGAGGTGGGATAAAAGGATTTACAGCGGACCTTGCATACAAAAAGACAGTGTGAACCCTACAGCGTGCCCACCTGCTAGGCAAACCTTCACCAGGAGGGCTTCAAAAGGGAGCAAGTAAAACCTCCAGCGTTCTTCCAGTACCAGCTTGTAACTAACTTAAAGATCTCTCGCCAGGTACCAGCGATTTGAAGTGAAGGGCAGAGAAGACTGCTGTGGGTTTTGGGGTTGATGCTGGTTTTTTAACGCCTCTCCAAAAGTCTTTCTGCTCATCAGCAGCACGAAGTCGCGTCCCACCGCAAGGCTGAGTTTGCCAAAAGGCATTTATTTCTGGGCTTGCAATCCTCTTCGAGGTGGGAGCTCCGTTTCGGCACTGACAGTGCCTGGCTCCCGATCGTGCAGCAGCCCCAGCTTCTAGGTCAAAAACTACAGACTTACTGCCTAAAAGTACAGATAGCTCTGCAAGAAAGGACCCTTCGTGTTTAGAGGCATGGAAAGGTGATTCTGTAATGAATTGAATTTGATTGAAGTCCTTATTGAAAAAAAAATAATAATTAAATGTAAAGACAAACCTGTATTCCTTTACGTAAATACACTCATCCCAGCAACCTCGGGAATAAATCCTGCTTTTACACAATGAAACCTACATATATATATATTACTGTGAGGGGGGTGAGCCCCTGGCCCAGGCTGCCCAGAGAAGCTGTGGCTGCCCCATCCCTGGAGGGGTTCAAGGCCAGGTTGGACAACACTTGGAGCAGCCTGGGCTCATGGAAGGTGTCCCTGCCCAGGGCAGGGGGGTATATATAAATGTCTCCAATAGAAGCCCAGCCCTATAGATTCAAAGAGTTCAGGGATAACCCAGCATACCAGGAGAAGGGGTCTGAGGGACCAGAAGGAAAAGAACATCAGCTTCTCCCCTCCCACTTAAACCACAGGCTTTCTTCCCAGGGTTTGAGCCTGGACCATTGAACCCGATTTCAAGAGGATCTGCTCGAAGCAGCCACTCGCACACTCGCCCTGGTCTTGTGTTCCAAACTGCGAACAAAGCCTCCCTTAAATGTGGTTTGATTGACGCAAATCAAGAGCTGAGCGGGTGATTCATAGTTGTCAGACCGTAACACTTGCATAAAAACAGCATGCGGACAAACTCGCTGATGCACTCAAATGCTCAGCGCTATCAGGAAAAGCATTAGAGTCAAACGCGGACCGCTCATGATAAGGTGGGGGTTTATTCCCCATCTTCCCCCCTAAAAGATGTTTTGGATTTTCCTAGGTAACAGAGTTGTAATAAATCACCAGACATAAGCGTGTGATTAGCATTTTGCCGTACTTCCCTACAGCTTGGCAGGAAAGTTGAGCGTGTCAAGTAGAGTTAAGGCGTAATCCCAGTGGAGTTAGGGGACAGCCCACAACCAGACCCCACTGATTTCCTGCAGTTCTGACAGTAGGGCTGCCACGTCGTCAGACACGTGTTTTGACCCTTCTATTCCCAATCTAAGTCTACTCTCTCTCCCTCTATAGTAAAGACATTTTCCCTTCTCTTTTCCTTTCCCGTGAGCTCCACAGAAGCAGGTCTGTGGCTGGGGACAGAAACATTTTGCCCCATTTCCTAAGGATGCCTTCAGGAAAGAGCCAAAAGCAGCATCTGACCTGATCCCAAGCTACAGCTCCTCCTCTTGCTGACCCAGAACTGGTCCCGCTTTCCTTGCATTTCACGTGGGCTCTGCACAGAGCACTCAGGGATGTAGATAAAGCTGGGATCTTTCTGTACTCTCCACGCATCTCAGTCCAACTTACCTGGAAGAGACACCATGACCAGCACACATGACTTGACTCCATGTCTTCATCCTCAGAGCAGTCCAGCTGGGAAGCCTGCAGCCTAGAGCCATGCCATGAGAAAGCCGCAGCCTTCTCTTGAAGGAGCTGACATGCTTTCACGGGAAGATGGCTGAGTCAGAAGCACACTTCCTCCTGCAATAAGCCCACATCTGCCCCAAAAGTAGAGATGGGTATCCTACCACCGCACCCACGGGGCTTACAAAAGCACTAAAGGAAGTCAGACCTCCTGACTAAACTCTGGATTTGTAAATTTAGGAGAAACAGCATAGATCACAAAGACCTCAGTTCTCCTCCCAGCTGGAAGAGGGTGGGAACTGAGCTACTGGGCCACTGGAGGGTCCCTGCACCGGCAGCAGGCTGGCGCTGTGCCGCCGTCGCTCCCCCCACCGCACAAAGAGAGCGTACAAACTTCTGCCATAATTAACTCATGAAAACAACCCCGTTATGTTCTGCAAACAATTAGGATGCAGAAGAGAATATACAATATTCCTGCCAACAGCACAAAATAAGCTGAAGATATTGTTTCATACTGATCTTTTCATAAACCACTTCAAGACAAATGCCACTGCAAGTAAGAAGATTCAAAAAAGCACAACTTTGGAAGTAACTCTTCAATCCAAGATGCACCTTGATGATACTCAGGTTCCCGGGGTACCTAGAACACCACGCATCCCTTCTCCAGCACTCTGCCTAAAGGAGACACCAACTTTCCCTCTTAGGAGCTGGAAAAGTGAGTCAAGATCTGCCCAGTCACCGGCACCAAACCTGTGCTCCTCGAACTTCAGCTCCGCCAGCATGGCAATCCATCCTGAAGCCTCTGTATCCTGAGCTGGCTTTGCTGGAACAGAGCTATGTTCTACACCTGAGCTCCCAAGAGTCTTCCCGATCCACGCCTCACCCACAGCCCTCCGAGCTCCTGGTGTTTAGAGGACTCTTCCATCACCACCTGCATTTCCCAGCCCCTCACCGCCTCTTCCAGCTGGAGTCTGGACCCATGTCCTAGGGAAAGCACCTCCCCCATCTGTGTTCAGGAGCAAGTACAGAAAAGGCTGAGCAATGGAAGTGCTCACTGTCACAAGTCCACAAGGCTCACCTCCTCCACTGTTTTCTTACAGTTAGCTGGAAAAACACACTAACCTAAGCTGGCAGCAGCATCCAGGATCCTGGGAAAACAACAGAATCAATCAGCAAGTACCTCAGACACGGGGTACATCCACATCAACATTTCGGTTTGGACCAGTGCGCTTCTGAAGGGCATCTCCTGGGACACACCACTTAAACCGTGTTCTGGTTTGTATCTCAAGAGACATTTTCATCACACAAACTAGATTTCTCTGCAGAAAAATTAAGCCAGAAGAGGTCCAGAGGTACTCCGTGAGCACACCTAACGGGCCTTCTCCACCCGTGGGTGTTCAGCCCGCGCAACTGGATTAGGGCAGGCACGAAGTGAGACCCTGTGAGACACGTGCACACCTTCCAGCCCATGGCCAGCAGGGACACAGCTCCTGCACTGAGCTGCCCACCCAGAGACCCTCCACAGCCCGGACCAGTCCTGCCTTCGCCACTTATTGCCATATTTAAACAACGCTGCTCCGCTACGGAGAAGATACTGTACCTGAAGACCCAAAAGTGCTTTCAGTCTAACATACCCCTTCCGTGGGCTGAAAAGGAACGAGTCTAAAAGGTTGGAGGCACTCGACATCTCTGTGTTACTGCAGTTGGGACCAGCCTAAGGAGCAATCATTCCACCACCACAGGAGCATCAGATCTAACCCACCAGGATGAAAACAGATGGGCAGAAACAGAGGCGAAAACAAGGAAAGAAGATTTCTCAGAAACACATTATCATTAACATGATGAAGCACTGCAGCATGTTGCTGAGAAGGAAATTAAAGAGCTAATTTGACTCGATATTTTTTAGCATAAACGCATTCAGTCCCATGTTGTTTTTAAGTGCTTTGTCAAACGTACAAGCCAGTAGAGCTGAATACACTCTAGAGCTCTCACTATTATAAGTCACTAAAATAACTGACGCCCAAAAACCTTCTGGCAGCTCATACTTGAGAGTAGGTAAAAAAGCAAGTACGACTGACAATGAGGGTGCTATCAAAGGGACAGCACTAGAACAAATTATTTCATGTGAGCTTCAAAAACCTAAGAACTGCTTGTTTTTTACAGTTAGCTTCCAGGAAACCCCCCTTTTTATAGCAAATTATCTGGTTGGAAGACTTCTTTAGTAGTGTTGAGCTTTCAATGGTTGTGAGGAAACTAGTAAGTGCCCATGCAGTTATGGCAGGCTTTTTCCCCCCGGTTCCAGTGCTGCCGAAGAATCTGGCAGGACGTGGCTTCAGCTGTGCTCTCTGAACAACAGATCGCTTCTTATTGCCTTGGCCAAACCAAGGGAGGAAGGGATTTTTCAGGCAGGACCCTACAAGCAGCTGTCGGCACGTGTCAACAGCTGGAAGTCAAAGCCCATTGTCTTCAAAAGAGAGAAGGCAGAAGATCAACATGTGAAGATCAGGACCAGGCGACAGACAACAGCAAATAAATGCTTTCAAAGATAGTCCCCATAGTAAATCTCTATAGCTCTTAGGGTTTGGGGTTTAGGAAAACAATCAGCATGACTAACGTATTTAGGAAGTCCAGAAATGAAATCTTGCGTTGTTTTTGGCTTAATGCAGAAAATCAGCTTTAATGACAACCTACAGTTAGCTCTGTAGTAATTTTCTTCCCGCTTCATTGACATACATGACAAGACTTTATTAGCAGGGTTAAAATTAAAAACAAAACATTTTTCCCAGCTGCAAAAAATGCTTAAGCTTTCATTAACACCTCATGAAGAGACCAAAAAATAAATATATATACTTATATTTCAAAGCAATTCCATCACCTTTTTGTATTTTGTCCTTTCCTAGCATTTTACATCAGAAGTTTTGTCTTTTGTACACCCGTGACCACACATTTTCCATCATCAAGATTAACCACAGTGAAAAACGACTGTCAAAAAGAGCAGTATATATTGTTATATCACAAAATTATGACTTCTAACTCAGGAAACCAGCAAGAACACGCTCAACAAGAACACCATTGGGCAATATGAATCCTGATTTTGCTCAGCATTTTTAGGATTTCACACAATTACTGGCATTAGAGGAAGCATCTGAATAGATTCAGGATTTTTTTTAGCATGGGAAGTGATCTTAAAGTGCTTTCCCTGCATTTGCCATCTAACACTATATAATTTAAGCTTACGTATGGGAAGTGAGGGAAACCCCAGACCCCATTACTACCACGACTGAAGTTTGAAGACTTTCAAGTCCTGCCCGCTCCCCCCAAGTCTTCAACAAGCGTTTGTGCAGTGTCACTCCGATGGCTTTGTCCTTCATTCCCTGCCAGTCAAGATCATTATTGCACATTTCGTTTGCTCTTATATCAAATACTTCATTTAGCGGCTTTTCAGGGCAATTCAGGATCCTCATCATCATAAGGCCCAAGAACTTCCTACAGGACCCGCCTGAACCCTAAGCAGGACTCCGATGCCTCAGAAGGACTATGGCTGGGCCCCCACTGAACAGCCCCCCGTAAAGCCTCCTGCCCCACTGATTTCTCCGCAGCCCTAGATGGGCACGAAGCGTGGTTTAGGGAATGTAGTCTGCAGAAATATCTTCAAAAACGAAGTAAGTTTAAGGGATGCCTGGCAGGCTAAAACCTGCTGGCTGCAGCTGTCCCCTTTCAAAATTGTGGAAGGATTATTGGGTATCAAACAGCAAAGTAGTTTAGAGTGGCCTAAAACCATTCCACCCTTTTTTTTTTAATGGCTGCTATTTAACAGAGAAAAGACATGGTGCAATCTGAGATGATTTCTCCTGAATTTGATTTATTTTTTGAAGGCTTACATCATGAGAGTTTAAAAATGTTGAAGAATATAATTCAAAAATAGTTCTCTCAAGCAAATCCTTCCCAGTTCCCCAGCAGAGTCTCCCAGACAAGACCAGCATCCTGGTCTGCTTACCCCAGGAGCTTCTTTGCACGATAAAAAAATAAGGCTCTAGAAGCACCATTCACCCCCACAGCCAGTCACACAGCTTACTACCAGTAATTAGGTTATTGCAACAAGACCAGTTTACAACTGGGGGGAAAAAAAAAGCTGTCTTGTTTATTTAAAGAGGGTCTCATTTCTAGCAGAGATTTTCCTCTTTTTAAATCCTGTGCGGTAACAGCCTCCCTTCCTCTCTCACAAGTACCTGTCTTTTTTCTAAAGGTCTTGAAAATTTAAAGAAAAAAAAAAAAGACAGCAAATTTCACCATCTAGTGAGTAATGTGGTTGGAGGTTTTATTGACACTTGTTTGGCACGACCAGGACAGCTCTTAGAGCTTTACCGCTTGTGAATAACGGACACATTAAAAAACTAAAGTCAATAAAACTTGTGTGCCACCTACATATGAGAAGTATATTCAGAGCGCAGATCTTCTTTAGGGTGTTCCCCACCACCACCTTAATTAGCGTTAAGAGCTGGCAAGAAGTGGCGAAGCAGCAAGGGCAGCACTAGGTATTTTATTGCCACGTTCGATATCTCAGGACAGCAAACAAGATGAAAGAGCCAGCGGCACAAGGAAATGCGCTCCCACCTCTGGAAGAGCTGTGCATGGATAACTTCTAACCCAAAGCAGCAGTATGGAAAACCTTCAGAGATTTG
>VXBO01000242.1:14474-43366 GCA_013400135.1 Rhinoptilus africanus | reverse complement strand
GGCGAACCACAAAACCTGTAACAGATTTTGCTTGAGCCCTTCTCTCTGACATTAGAGAACCTCTGCTTTACAAACAGAAAGGAGGAGGAACGGAGAAAGGAATCAGAAATAATGATTAGGGAAAGGAAATTGGGTTTTGCCAAATCGGCAGCATTCAGCTGGGGAGGGAAGTTATCCAGGCAAGTGATCCTGCAGCACAGCAAAACCCTCCCAGGACTTCCCAATCCAGCTTCAACAGGAATGCTCACGTAAGAGCTTCCCAAACCCTCGTTACGGTAAAGAAAAACATCCCAATTTACTGAAAGTCAGCAAAAGCAGAGTCCTTGACATGGCCATCGGTGTCTTCATCTGGCTTCAAAAAGCTCACCGTGGAGGTAAGCTCTGGCTCACGGTACGATCCAGAAAAAAGAAAGCTTTACTGTCTGTGTAATGAGTTACTAGGCTATGAGGGGGAAAATAGGATGAAGCAATTAAGAAATCAGGGATCACCATAAATGCCGTGGCTCAAGGCTGCAATATCCTGGCTCCTCTGTGTAGCTGAACCTCTTCGTACCGGTTTGTTTATTTTTTGCATGCTTATCAACAATTCTGATTAAAAGCATCCCAACCACTTAAATCATGCAAGAATTGCAACCGCCACGCAGAAGCGCATCTCCAGAGCTGACCTCCAGCACGTTCCTGACATGTGTTGTTTTAATCACAACTTAAAGAATCACCAACTCCGAATACTGAACGTAAAACTGGAGAGAATTTTCTAGGTGTACTAGGAGTAAGAGTTGCTACAAGAGTCCCAGAAGAGCTTTAGGTGGTATATCATTTATGTAGCTTGAATACCAAGTTGGCAATTAGGGTAAGAAATAAGAAGGAAGTGTTATCGTATGCACGAAGTCCTGTACGGCAGAGTTGCAGGTAAGGAAGGGGCACTTTTCAAACCCCCAAACAAACAAGAGTAGCGAGATTCTGCCTGTTTCTGCAGTAATTGATCTACAGGGCACGGATTCCATAAACAGTTGTTTCTTGCTCATTTCCACTCCATCGGCATCTCCCCTGATAGAAATGCACTTGTCCATACAGCAGCTGCCATCAACCGGCAGAACCGTTAGCAGCTGCGGTGTCTTTAACTGGGAACCCTAGGTGAGTTTTGGAAAGATGTTCAGAAAATCCAGCTGCAAAGCCTCGGCGTGCAGCTGGATGCAGACACAGAAGAGAGCAGCAATCTCTTTCCACGCTATTCTTGCGCAGTTCGAAAAAACATAATGCCGATTTTCTCAGTTTCACTCGTTATAAATCTCTATTTAAGCATATCCGCACTAGGCTTTTTGATTATTTTGACAGTAAACCTGGTATCCGGATTCTGTTTTCGGAAAAGACAGTCCGATTTCTTTTAAAGCTATTACTTCTACTTTAACAGGTTATTGTTTTCTGTAAATTTATCCTTACCTTTCTGCATCCCAGCATAGAAGACACAGCTATATTGTGCCCTGGAAGCAAACGCGGCGTGTCCAAAGCTGACCAGCTCCCTCTTCTCAGTGCTGTAGGACTGTAACATATCGCTCCGCGGGGCTGCAAAACAGCCTGCCTTCAACTGGTGTGTGCAGGACCAACCTTTGAGCATCAGGAGAAGCGTTTCACTTCTTAAGACTGTGGAAAATCCATGCCAGCAGTGAGGAGATGGAAGCACGGCGTGTTGGTGAG
Organism: Rhinoptilus africanus; assembly: GCA_013400135.1. NCBI lineage: Eukaryota > Metazoa > Chordata > Aves > Charadriiformes > Glareolidae > Rhinoptilus > Rhinoptilus africanus. Next base: position 41,671 of record VXBO01000242.1, on the reverse strand, counting down.
ACAGCCTTCTGCTGGGGACCGCTGCTGCTCGGGCTCAGAGCACCGGAGCTAGCTGGCGATCGGGCAGAGATCAATGGGTGAGGTGGTCAAAGGTAAATGATAAACACAACTCGCTACAGCGACAGCGCGCGTTTACTGCTGAAATACATATGCACACACCAGAGCTAAATCTAACCCCAGTCCCCAAACAAACAGAAAGGCAGACAACCCCCTTTTCCTCCCCAATCGCTTGTGGGAAGGAAAAAGAAAAGTCTTCTTGCAGCTATTTATCACACCAAGCTTGACACAGAGCTGGCAGCTGCCTTCGCCACCACCGCCATCCTCACGCCAGGAGCAGGAGGAAGGGCTGGAGGCACATCTCCTCCTGCAGGGACAGCCCAGCAGAGCGCCTGCCTCCGCTGCCTACGGCGCTCTCTGACGATTGTCTCGGAGCAAAGGAGGACTGGGAAGTTGCTGTAAAGAGGTAGAGAAAAATAAACAATTGCGTTGCTCACCATACATGCAAGTGCTTCGTTTTATCTGGCATCAACCCAGGGCACATTTCACCTCTTCTCGGTTAACCAGAGTTTCAGAGCTTCATCGGAGCAGGAACCAAAAGCTTCAGTTTAACTCTATGGTGTGAGGAGTGTCTCCTGCACAAAGATTCCTTAAGTTTTCAATTTTATAATTTAATGACAACTTGGAGAACCAAGGCTGGAGGCTGGTTAGCGCACATTCAGAGCTTGGGGCCCTGAAACTCACTTTCATCCATGTGTAGAAGACAGTGGAAGGGGGCGGGGGGGAACACCACCAAACCTTTCTGTTCCCATCAGTGATTTACCCAGTTTAATTTTGCTAGCTGTGCATTGCAAAAATCAACGCTTACCTAAAGAGCTGCCTGCCTGCTGAGCAATATCGTCCATAACTCTGTTGCAACTGAAGCTGAGCGCGGGATGCTGCGCTGAGAATAGCCCTCTCCTCCCAACCAATGCTCCCTCTGCTTCAGCTGGGATAACTCAGCTCTGCTTTTCAGGACCTTAACCACAAGCGTTCCTTACGTGACAAGCACACGCATCACACCTCTCCCCAGCACCACGGCCGTGGGCCTCCTCAGAGCTCCTCAGGGCAAAGAGGTGGGAAGCCCACGGACATCACTGCTCAGGAATGGACTGCAGAGACAGCCAGCTGAACCTCCTTCCTTCGCTCTCCTGAGACTGGAATTCCATCCCAGAGAGTTAAATCAAGTCCTGTGAGAGCGCTTTTGACTGAGAAGTTTATTTCACAGAGCTTTTCAGAGATACCCACAGTAGCAAACATCCAAATGCAAAGGTTAATATTGGGCGTCGCTAGAGAAAACTCCCCTTTTCGAGGCGAGGAAGCAGTGTACTGCATTAGCTTAGTTGAGAAAAAAAAATTTTGGCAGCTCTCTTGCAATTAGTTCAAATGTAAACACCTTCGAAGAGGAGCTTATTCCAAGATGTGACGAGGAAAGCAGAGCTGAATTGCGAGGCCCCATGGAGAAGATGACGGGTCAGAGTCTAACACCCAAACCGACCATCAGGAGCGACAGAGCTACACCAAGGCACCTTTGAAGAGATGAGTGAAGAACGGCATTTTACAGGGTCCCTGCAATCGCTTAAACATCCATAAATCCCCCGTAAAAGCTGGAGGCTATTTACCATCCGTTGTAAACACAGTAACTAAACTAAGGGCGCTGCATTAGTCAGGAGCATCTACTCGCTCTTGGGGTCCACAAGGTTCTCATCTGAGCGTTTGCTTTAAAACCTAGAGGATCGCAACTGGCCGGCCAGCACTAAAACAGCAGATACAGAAATGCCTAAATATCCATTGTGTCACCCTCGGAGCCCAAAAGCCGCCTTCTCAAAGAGCCATAAACCGCTCGGCCGCCAAGCTAGCGCAGCCTCTGCAGACCCCACGGACGGTTCGCTGCAGCCTCAGGCGAGAGCTCATGCTCTTCCCCACAGCCCCTTGTCCAGACACGAAGTGCCCAGGAGGCTTTTTGTTTTTCCTTTACATTTAAAAGGAGGGAGCTCAACTCAGCCCCAGAAGTACCTATGTGTAAAGGTACACTCTGTTTAACCGGCGGTGTCCCCGCACGTGCTGCTGAGGACTGCCATCTCCCCCGCTGGGCAAACGGGGTACGGAGACAAGATGCTTGTTTCTGCACAGGAGAGCCACTAAGTATTTGTATATATGTGCACATATGCATGTTTAATATGTACTTTGTATACGTAAGCATATTTAACAGCAGTAGTAATTACCATTTGTCATAACAACCCCATTAGACACCGATACTGGCTGCATTCAGACAGGCCCTTGTATTTGCTTGCACAGATAGCAAGAAATTGCTGTACTCCTCATCCTTTTACGGATACCTGCCCCGACGAGCTGCTGCAGGGAGCTCCCGACTGCTCAGGGCCCTGAGCTCGGCAGCGGNCGACTGAGGGAACTGGGGTTTTTTCACCTGGAGAAGAGGAGGCTAAGGGGAGCCCTCATCACCCTCTACAAGTCCCTGAAAGGAGGGTGTAGAGAGATGGGGGCTGAGCTCTTCTCCCTGGGGACAAGGGATAGGACAAGAGGAAACGGGTTCAAGTTATGTCAGGGCAGGTTTAGATTGGATATCAGGAAACATTTTTACACTGAAAGGGTTATTAACCATTGGCACAGGCTGCCCAGGGAGGGGGGGGATTCCCCATCCCTGGAGGTGTTTCAGAAAAGGGTAGATGAGGTACTGAGGGACATGGTTTAGAAGGGGTTTTTGTCAGGGGGGGTTAATGGTTGGACTTGATGATCTTAAAGGTCCCTTCCAACCTCAGCGATTCTATGATTCTGTGATTCGCCTGCACCGTGGTCACATTTGGAAGGCGATCCCTCCATCCATCACAGCAAGGTGGTGCTTCTCTCCCCCCTGCACGCACACATACGCTCCTCCCGTAAATGATGAAAGGTTCATTTATTCAGGAACTGACTACAGTGAGCTCTAGCTTACCTGGGAAAGCTTCCCATTCACCACAGGCGAGCAGAGTTTTCAAGACATGAATGTCTGTTTTATGAACATCTGCACCCCATGAATGCTCAGAGTAAGAAATTTATAAATGTGAGGACTGTGCATAAGGGCAATACATTATATCTCTAAGGGAAAAAAAAAAAACATGAGATGCAAAACAGTACAAAAGCTTAGACCAGGACTCATCCAAGATCATACTACCTCATCTTCCAAAATTCACGGGAGAATATCCTAGCTATTCCCTCCTTACGACATCTCTCCAGTATACTCTCTCAACATACGTCACAGTCTGAAAATCATCCTATTCCAGGTGGATATTCCTATTCCACAGACATGTAAAGCACAGACTACAGCCCCCCCTTGTGCAAGCCCATCCGATGCCACACTGAGGAGCTAACCACAAGGCACAAAGATCCTCAAGTGAAAAACCTGAGGAATGGAAAGACCCATATCCTTAAAAGCCATCCAGAACATGAGGCCCCAACACCTTCTTCAGCAAGATAAGAAGTTACCACTACGCTAACCTGCCTAATTCCCCCAGAATGGTGTACTATCTTACAGCCTTCACCCAGGTATTTACCAAGCAGGACACTGGAAACGCTGGATTTTGGGGGGAAGGCGGTGAGGGGGTGAAAGCGAGCCCCCTCCCCAGCATGGATGCCCTCAGACAGCAGTTCCTCTGAGCTCATTTGGCTTTTTAGGGAAAGATTACAAAGCTTTGGAAACCAGCAGCTGCCTCGGGGTGAGACGTGAAACGATCGGCTTGACTCTGTGCCATGCTTCAGCTCACAGAGAAAACATCATTTTCAGCAGTGGCAGCAAGCCCGCAGGTGAGTGCAGCTTAAAGAATTGCTATTTGGAAAAAAAATCCCCAAACATATAAGGGTTAGCAGCAGAGATAATGGCATTTTACCCAGCAGGTTTCATCCCGTTGGAAATCTGGGGGAAATATTCCACAAGCACGTTATCCGCTCTCTGAAACTAGCACTGGAATTTAGTCCTCTCCCAGCAGGTTCTGTTTACAGGGCATTAGTTAGTATTCCTTTCCCTCCTGCCAGAAGATAAGGGCCAGGTAAAAAGTCCTATGCAAAAGTCAGTGCAATTAATCCGCTAAATGATGATTCAGAAGCCGTCACGTAGGAGTGAAAACATTTAATTTCACAGCTTCAGGAGACGGCAGCAAATGTCATGCCTTCCTGAAGCAAGCAGGCATCAGCTACCCCCCTCCCTTGTAGGTCTGAAAAGGCTTATGGATATAAACCCACGTTTCCTTTGAAGACAGACTACTGCAGCACTGTAATACAACAGTATAATAAACTGACAAAGTCTGCAAGATAATTTGTACTGCCTTCTTCCAACCTCATTTCGAGTGGTTTCCCTTCATTATTGTCTCAGTGTCAAGGACAAATTAAAAGTTACAAAGATGTCAAGTGCATCCCCGCAACAACAAGCATCTTTGAGATCCGCCACCGCTAATATCTATGTTTCCACAGCACCGCTCACAAACACGTACACAAAAGGCACATACGCAAGTTCAAATAACGCCATCACCTTTCGATGATGCACACATGAAAGCTTCTCCTACCCATGGCATCTCTTAGCTGCCGCCCACGGAGAGGGGCTTGCTTTCTCCTGAGGCTGTCCAGAACACGGCAAGAGACCGAAAGCCAGAGCTGGAGACCGACCGCTGGAAAAATTTATGTCTGAGGACTTACCATGCGCCAGAGACACCGGCTTTAAAATAATTGCCCCATGTGGATCAGCAGTTTGAGTTAACATCTCCCTTCAACACCACCCCACAAAGCAGTCCCCCCTCGACTTGTTTTTTTCTTAGTCCAGCTACAAATTTCCCTCGGAGACCAAGCAGGCAGCAAACACACATGATTACAGGAACTGATGCAACTCTGCTTTAAAGAAGTAAAATTCTATGCATTTCCTTGAATTTTTAATAAATCCTTTATAACTTTTTTTTTTAATATACGTTTAAGTCTCCTTTTGATTTGAAAAAAGTTAGATCTTATATAAGAAAAAGAGGTATGGCAGTAAGATAAATAAGGACAAGAAAACCAGCTGGCTGTATCGGAACAAACACATCTCCTCAAATTGCACTCTCCTCCCTGTTTGCACTGGAGGTTGTCCCTTCTTGTGTGCAAAACGCAGGACAGTCTTGGCTGGTTCAGGAGGGTAAAACTTCACTCTGGACGACAGTAGCGTTTTGCCAGTTCCCCCTGCATGAACTAATAGCAGGCGGTGCTTTGAACCCTTCACCCTACAGTTACCAAAAAGGCAATGCCAAAACAACCCAGCAAATATGAAGACGCTATTGAATTCACGCTTCCAGTTAGAAAGAGCAAGGTTTGGGATGCTGTGGTAAGAGAGAGCGGTTTTGTCCCCGCTTCCACCAACGCTCACTCTCCCTGGCCAGATGACTTGCCACGGCTGGGCAATTCCAAGCCCTGGGAAGTACTGCAACACAAGGTGGTGCTGGGACTCTCTTCCCAGATAGGGACCCTTGCCAGATAGCCCTTGGGGATAAGGATTCCACCAGCCAGACACCAGGAAAGCAGTGCTGGTGTTTTACAGGATGGGCAGATACAGACCTGGCGGACAGAGGTGGTGTGGGGGCTGCAGGGTCGCTTCATGGACTGCAGGATCATGGGCCTAATTGTTGCTTTGAGGAGAAAGGCTCTGAGAAGCTCCGGCAGCTGAACGTCCAAGTGATATTTGATAAATCAACAGCTTTATGTTTGGCCTCCTTATAAAAAGAGATTTTTCGCTTGTCAATAATTAAAGCTTTAAAAAAAAAAAGTGTGAATTACAGCAACTATGCTGAATAAAAACGAGAAATGATAAATGGCAGAAAAATACAGGTGCTACGCTCAAAACCGTGCTGAACTGAAACTGCTAACTGCTTTTCATTCGCGTTTCACATTTTCTGTAATTCCTGTTTGTAGAATACCCATTACTTGTCTATTAACGAAGCCATTCAGTAAAGATCCATATAGGCTCTTCAGTAAAGATCCATATAGGCTCATACTTTATGTTATATACCAAGCCAAGTTCAGCTCTGCTCTACCAGCGTGCTGCTCCACCAAGCCACCCTCCTGCTGCCTGCACATTCATGGCAACGTAAATACCTAAAACTCTGTCCTCCGACATGGATTTTTTTAACCCCTGCTGCCATCCCAATATAAAAATCAAGCGGCAGGAGAGAAAGCCAGACTAAGAATACTAAGGGCAAGCACACAACTCGGGCAGAGATGTTCCATGTTTCCCTCACGGTGGACAGAAATATCCCCATTTGTGTAAATACAGCCTTAGTCAACAGGGCGACAAATCCGCACAGAGATAAATGTCACACGCTGACGTCAGTGCCAGAGCAACCTAATCAAAGTACAGGCTTCAACTATTTTTAAACCCTAGTTAAAAGTATTTTTCTCTAAAAAACAACAAAAAAGAAGAGATATCATTAAAATTCATCTTTTTTTAACCAAAAAAAAATCCCTTTAAACAAATTCTGTACAGCAGTAAATCAGAGCTGAAGTATTTATTTCTCTCAAAAGCGAAGCTGTACCCAACCCCGAAACTGGCTGTTCCATCCAATGCGTCACTGCACTAGAAAGCAGAAGATAAGGATTTGGGAAACCGTATACACATCAGATTGGCACCAGCATTTGTATTGGAAATTTACCCAGACAGGTTAAAAATAACCCCGCGAATGTTTGCAGCCATGCTGAAGGTCGCTCTCAGCAGAGCCGCTGTTTTTATAGTAAGAGCTCCTGGCGACATGTGACTCACTATTGCTAGTATTTTTGTCCCCAGAAAACACGCCGCACAATCGGGTTCCCTGGGCTGAGAATTCAGGTCACGGAGGCTGGTGACAGCCAATACGACAGTGCCACAGCAGAGGAGTCAAGCCCAACACCTATCGATTGACTTGTTTTCCTTCTTACAACTAATCCTCCACTGAGTTACAGTGAAGAAAGTCATTTCTCTCTACCAGCAGTCTCTGGCCAACATGCCCGTTACGCGTTTCTCTGGTTTTAAGCCCCATTACCAGAGGTCCCAGTTTCAATAACGTTGAGAGTCAGCACGGCGCAAGAAGTGTTTGCACGGACCAAGCCGCAGAGCTTCTCAATCTGGCCTCGCAGAGCGCCAGCTTAGAGAGAACATCATTACCTTCAGAAAGGTGTCTTTGTAAGTGAGCTGGACGAAAATCCACAATACCTAACCTTGGGGACGTTCTCCGTGGTGACCCTGGGTACTCAGGGTGGGCTCCACCGTCTCCATTTAGAAAGGAAGTGATTCTGACCAGAAATGCCCGACGCTGCCGTCAGCTCTGCCTTCGCTGCCATCTCAAGGACTTCACAGATACAAGAGACATTGCTGCTTCCCTGCAGTTGTAAAGTTTTGTATAAACTCTTCATGTTGGGGGGGGGAAGTATCTTCAATAGCTGTATCTCCAATTTAGGGGAACGGACTGAATCGTGAAGCTTCATCCTTACTGGAGACAACTGGCCAAAGAACAGGAGAGAAAAGGCGGGCCATACGAAGTTACAATACAATCCACGCTGTAAATTAGTATTACAAGGTTGAATCTAAATATTCAGATCAGAATCAAGTCACAAGAAACAACGAAATAGCTTTTAACAGCCAAGTCCCTGTTCCCATCATAACTTTTTCAGAGGATTTTGTATGGGGTTTTTTTTTTTTTTAAGGGCATATAAGGAACATGCACCAATTTTTCCAATTTCCATCCAGCCTCCTTTCCTTAACGTTTGCCACCTTCCGTACAAGCCATGCTCAGTACAGACTCAACACAGGATAAAACCTGAGCGTGTATTTATTTCCACAAGGCACTTGGAACCAAAGTGAAACCAGACTAAGTCCTGAAGTCCCCTCTGTCCTTCTCTCCAGCAGCCCAGGTACAGCACTCGTTATCCAGGCTCATCAGTCAGCCATTAGCTCGTGTTAGGACAGCCAAAGAGTAACCACGTATAACGAACCCAAGCCCTCTTTCCAGGCTGCCCTTGAAAGGAGCGGTGGCGAGGGCTGGATGCTATTTGTAATGGCTAGCAGCAAGTGTGCACATTGATCTCCGATCCTCCTCCTCTGCTGGGATTTAACGGAAGAAACGTTGCTTTTTTAAAAGAGCGAGAATCTTTAATTCATTGCCAGCGCTTCCTTCGGCTCGAACATAAAGCTGATTTAAGAGTTTCTTGAAGTTATCCGTACTTAACAGATAAATGAAGATACCAGCTTCATGAAAGATTTCTTATTCCTCACAGAGACGCAGAAAGTAAAGGCCTGTTTAGCATCTAAGCTATGCTACACAGCAGCCACTCGGTGAAAAGCCATCGGCGCAGAACATTTGTATTCAGCGGAACATGAAAGTCTCATCCATAACAAACCCGCAGCCGTCAGCGGAACAGCACACCGAGGGCAGCCGTAAGCCAGGGGTGCCAAAGCCGGCCCGCGGGATGCAGCCGGGCACCCGATGCAGCTCCCACGGAGAAACAGCATCGCCAGCCCCCACGGCCGCCTCCACCGAGTACTGCTGGCGCCTGAGCTGAACCACGCAGGGCAATACGGGAGGCAGAAAATACATCTTCGGCAACAAAAAAAACGAGGAGGTTAAAAGACAAGAGGGAAGGAAAGAGGAAAATTAAAGTCAGCTATCAGTCAGTGAGATCACAGACGTGCCTTGACTTGTGAAGACGCATATGAAGACGAAAATAGATGTTTATTGACTTCTCTATCAACCAAGGGGTTGCCTTATTAATGGAAGACAGCACAAGTAAGCCTCTTGGATAAAATAGCAGTGGAAGAATCCATTTCCCCAATAGAAAGGATCAATGATTTATCCATTTTCCCTTTTATCCTCCTAGTCACACAGCAAATTTGAGAAAGCGAACTAACTGCAGCTCCTGTCGGCTCTCCTCCCAGGTATTTCTTCGTCTACAGAATCCACGGCAGCATCTACAACAGATCTGTTCCGATAGGATTTTCTTACAAAACTTAATCAAGCATGATAAGCAAAGTAGCTTCACTTGGAACACTAAATCTAGTACAAAATCTGCAGCTTGACCATATAACCCACAGAGCCGGACACGCAAAGGTGGTCTCTCGGGACTAAGCACTTTTGTCCAGCTCATTTTAAATTGGCAATAGCCAGGCTCCCAGCTCTGGAGTAGCACACAGACCTCAATTACGTGAAAGAACACAAGTACAGAATAACAAAGTCTTTAAGCAAGAACCATGCTGAGAGCTCTGAGGTCCCCTGCAGCACTTTCCCACCCCCAACAAATAAAAACTCTGTATTCGGGGAGGGGGGAAAGGAATACAAAGTACATTTACTGTAATACTCACAGATGAAAAATTGCAATTGCTCCGCCTTGACATCTGGTTTCTATTTCGCTGCCATTATATCAGATTACATAACAAACAGAGGATGCACTGGAGCTCCGGAGTCCTTCCCCAAGTCTCGCGCGGATTCCTTGTTTACATTCTTGTTCATAAAAATTTAAGCTATGCCACACACATGGGCGTGTTTGAGGCAGACAAAGGCGAAGACAAACGAGCAGTTTTCAAAGGAAAAAGCAAGACTGACTTTAAGGGGGAAGGGGGGGGGACATGACCTTTAAATCCATATAGAAAATATTCCGTTTCACAGTCCCGTTCAGAAATCGAATCCGCACGTAACAGCACTGGCAGCTGGGCGAAGTTTACAGGAATAAGCCACAGGGAACACACAAGTTTACAGCCGGGTGAAACAGTTAGGGACGCAAGTGCCAAATTTAATGATGCAAACACAAATTCCACTCTGCCCTGTCACAGTACTGTTACCTAACGAAACACAACTCCACATTGCTCGTGTCCCCACTCCATCTTCTAATTTGGGTCTGTTCAATGATTTTTTTTTTTTTTTTCCCCAGTCAATGGTACTTTTAAAGTGACTTCTGTTGTCGTGGTGATTCAGTTTTAAGAGCATATGGCAAATGTGTCATTTTCAAAATCAGACACCTCCTTTGCTGACCTTGTCCCCAGACACACGTTATAAACTTTCTTCTGAGTCAACAGCACATCCTTCCTCCGCAGCAATTCAGGAAGTCGTGCAGTTGTTATAGAGCTGATTCAGCTGAATACAGGTGGATCTCCACGTGCTGGGGAGGTTTCAGTCTTGCCTTCACTTCCCAAAAGCAGCAGCATACCTTATCAGAATAGATTACCGATTTACTTCCAGAACGTGCCTCCACGTGCTTCCTTCCTCAACATTGCGAGACGCAACGGAACAGCCGCATCCGAGTATACTGCATTTCGGAAACAGGATATAATAATGCAGTCGTGGAGTTACGGTACCGTACAAAACCATCTCTGAACCTTCCAAATGATCTGCTCAAACATGCCATTTTATCCCCCAACCCCACAGTTCGAATGAATCGCCCCTCCCCGAAACACAACACAGGAATGAAAAACCCAAGAGCTGCAAAATTACATAGCTTCTGACGGCCTGCTGCTTCAGGATGCTCAAGTTTTGTCTGAAACAATTCCAAATCATTTACAAACCCCACGCTCACAGAAAATCACGCCCACAAAACATCTTCCATGGTTAGAACGGGCAGAAAGTGACCCCAAACTGCAAGTTATCCCCAGGCTTCCCACTGCAAATTTAAGTTGTCGGCATGGCCTTCGTCACCTGCACTTTTGCAGGCGTCCGTGTCCTGCAAAGCCCAGGTAGAGCATTCAGGCCAGCAAAAGCATCCAGGTTCTCAGGCACCATAATGGCAAGAATTACATATCTAATATATTACATTATTGATCATCTTGGGTTCTCTGTGTTCTTTCTTAGCAGTCCCAAACATCTCCTACTGCTCGCTATCAGGCAGGATCCTCACTGACAAGACAGGCCTTCAGTCTGCTCAAGTACAACCCTCTCCATAATGGAATTACAGCTTCCGTAAAGATCAATTCCAATAGAGACTTTCCCATTTTGGCCCACAGCAAGCTCATCACCACAAGTTGTTTTTAAAAGAAGCAACCCACTCTGCTCAAGAAGAAAAAAAGAGGTAGAGGAACTCTCACAACAATTCCAGGGTGTAAATTTTGTCCCTTAGGGGGATCCGCAGGACTTCCATGGAGAAAAGGCAGCCTAACGCACAGCACGGGTTGCATAAATCCAGACTCCTATCATGAAGCATTTAACTGTGTATCATGCACAAGCTCTTAAAAGAACTAATTATCATTTTTCTTTGCCTAAGCCCACTCACAGGAAATTCTGCAGGATGCGTATCCCTTTGATATCTAAAGATTTCAGTGAATCACATCGCAAGCAACTCCTCGTTCATGCACCCTACTAAAAGAGGTTCAAGCAAATGCAGCAAACTGACTCCCTTCACGTATTCATTTACTGCAGGCATCTGATTTTTAATCGTTAGAACTGACAAAAACTTTCTAAAAAGAAAAGATTTTCTCTACTCAGTCTCTGCCAAAATACCTCGGTATCTACAGGCCCTAAGAGCCAACAGGTAGCCCAAACGTCTGAACCGAACCACCAAGAGCAGGTACAAGATGGCCATGCCTTTGTTCGGGAAACACCTGGCAAAACTCCCTGCAGACGGGACCTCTCCGAGTAGGAGGTTAGTAACGTTTCAGTTGGAGACAAATATCAAAATAATAAAAGTATTGATGGCTATCACCTTAATGCTTTCCGATTTCCACAGGCCAGCTATTGGCTTTTCTCCCACCTTCTTGCATAAATCTCCACACATTTACATTACGTGGTATATAGAGGACACCGGAAATGTTGAAGGCATTAGTCATGGGCAGATTAGTGGAAAAATACTCTAAAATACCACAGTTTTCAAGTCGCTTATCCCTCAGATACTACAACTATCTGCTGCCAGCTCTGATAAACACAAAAGCAAAAAAGGACACTTCGCCAGTGAAAGAGAATCACTTCTGGCCATGTCTTAGCAAGTTTATCATTAAGCACCAAGCGAACAATTAATCGTAATTATCTCGGAACATAAAGACAGTACTAGGTGTATTCAACTTCTCAATGGCATATCTCAACTTCAACAATGAGGTGCTTTTTCCCTCTGAACGTTTCCACACCAGACTAGGTTCTTAGCAAGCCCAGAAAGCAGTACTCAAAGCAGCGGCTTGGGGGAAGACAGAACGGAAAAGAAGGGAGGAGGGGGGAAGAAGGGAAAAAAAGCAATGCCACCTCCCATTACAAAACAGCAAACAATGAGATATTTAAGGTCTCCTAAGGAGGTTCCATGAAAACGGCAAGGAGCAAAGGCAGAGCTGCTGTAGCCAACAGCCCCAGCACTCTTCAGAGGAGACCACAAGGGATGGCAGCTCCTTGCCCCCGCACGCAGCCTATACCCACCCCGAGCTACCCTGCTTTGCTCTTGTTCTTTAAGCACCAAAATTGATGTATGTATTCTTCCGTTTCAGCCTCAAAAGTTGATGCCCATCTAGTAAAACACATCAGAGTCACATCACGTACATAAAAGCATTTCACTGCAAGAGCTTTTCCACAAATCCTTGTGGCTGGGTGCTCCACTCAAAGGTAGCCTGGGTTTTTTGGTAGTTTGGCAAGGCAAAATTTGTAATTGGGGTAAAAAGCTGGTTTTGGACTAGGAAAAAAAAATAACAACCAGTTCCCAATACCTTGCGTTCGCAAGGAAAGCTGCATTTACACTATTTCGACTGCGAAACCCACTATGGATCCAGCTCTCCTTTCTGTGAAACCTTCACGCTGAAGACAGAAACACACAAGGCGCTCCCAGGGGAAGCTGTCACATTGGGAAGAGGGCAGCCACCCGCCAGCCAAAAGGAGAAACAGCTTCACATTTCGGTGTGGATAAACTAACATCTACTTTGACTCACTTCAGTTATCCTCCAGCTGAACTCTTGCTTGCAGCGCCTTAACTCACTCCCAGTAAGACACGGCGCCTACCTCATCTCCTAGCCCACGCTGAGGAGGTGTTTATAGCTGGCCAAGAAGTCCAAAGCAGTGGGCTGTTCCTCCGCCTGCTGATGGGGATGGGGAGGGACAGGCAGCAGAAGGGTCCTCTCCGAAAAATCAGCACACAACTCTAGTCATAACAAGTCCTTGAGCGCACCAAGAGCAGAACAGTAAACTCCACGGGGAGGAGGATGAGGGATGCAAAGAGAGTCTTAATTTTATGCTTCCTGACTTTCTTATTTAGAGCAGCACGCGACGGTGTGAGGAAAGGGGCTGCACGGGTCCGGCTGTCTCGGAGGCCAGGATGAAAACGCCGCTCCTTCAGCACCAAAATTTTAAGCGTTATTCATTCCTGCTTGTCATCTGTAGGCAAACTACTCCTCCATTCATTACACACTGGCAGGATGCAAAGGCGTAGTGCAGAAGCCTTCACTTTTACTATTATAAATGATGTTATTTTTTGCCTTTAAGCCTCCGGTACCACAAATCACATATCCTTCACACGCATCACCCCCAGCTCCCTCCACTCAGCTATTGTGTCTTCCCAAGCTGTAGGTGTTTTCCTCCCGTAGCTTCACCTCCTGAGAGCGATGAGGAGCAAGTTGTGACATCTGGCTGCTCCGCTACGGCGCGGCAGCGTCGCAAAGAGCTGCGTGTGTGAGGTTGCATACAATTGCTTATTTATAGGACAGTCCAATTAATAAAGAGCTGTCACAATGACTGTCCAATTTATGCTCAACCCCCTGAGCTTTCGACATTAACTTCAACTTTCAACACAGAAGAACAAACTGCCGGGGCCGTTCACCATCAGACAACGCCAGGCACCCGAAACCTCGGCACACGTTGCGTTTTCTGCCCTCTCATCTGTTTTCCACCAGCAGTACGTTTTCACTTCTATTTAAATGTCAGACAAAACATCTTTAAGCTGCCAGCACGCTCCTCTGCTGGCACAGCCAAGGGCATTCTGCAAAGGTCAGTGGTTTGAAGAATCTGCGCAACGTATCAGGAAGCCCTGCGAGCATGTGACGCTTGGAATGGGAGACTGATCCGTAATTACATTTGTTATCCTGGGAAGAGGTCCACAGCAGCACTTTAACAAGTCCAATACCAGGGGTCGGGGGAAACCCGCGCACTTGAATTTATTTTCTTGGCACCTAAAAAAGGGCTGGAGCTGAAAGCAAAGCCTGGAGACCAGCACGGGTGCGCACAGCCCCGCGTTCGCTAGCAGGGGCAGGGCCGCCTCCGTCGTGTCAAAGAGCCCGACAGCTCAAATACCTCCGGCTGCATCCAACACATGAATCAGGTTATGTGGAAGCTCCAAGTCAGAAGTTTGCCAATTAAAGGAATCAGCAGGCGATCAGTGAAAGCGTCCAGCAGGCTCGGCTAGTTTTAATCTGGGAGGAGAAGGGAGGAGAAACACCCTCGTCTGAGTTTTCCTCTCCACATCCTCACTCTGCACAAAGGCATCATCTGCGCAGTTTAGTCAGCAAAGTTACCAACTTGGAAGCGGCAGAGTGGTAAATAAAGGGGATCTAAGCTGATAAATCACTTAAAAATTTGCCAATACAAAGAATATATTATCAAACGGGGATGTTGGTAACAACTCGCCAATGTGACAGAAACAGTCAGGCTCACACACATGACGAAAATGCAGCCTTGCGGGAAAACAGATGAAAAAGAAATAAATTAAGAGAGTGAATACCGAGCATTCCGCCTCCTTCAAAATAAGAGCCGGTTACTATCTCGCTGACAACAGTTTCTAAACATTACTTACTGATTCTTAGCGCAAAATAATTCTAGTTTAAGATACTGGGNGGGGGGGGGGGAGCCACTACAGTTCAAAAGAAATAGTCCCACATTTGTTTCTTGCAAGGAAAAAAAAAATGAGTTTTTAAGCACAATTAAAGTAATCTTTTAACACAACTATGCCTCATGCTTTTGCTTCCTAAAGCCACAAGTGCATGTGTGTCTAAACCAAGTACACGCGTAATTATTTCAGGATAAAACCCAAGCTGCCTCTGCAGGGCAGCGTAGGCTTCGGTAGCCAAAAAAGCAGAAGGCAGCAGGACCAGCACCCTCCTTTACGCCAGCCCTGCTCCCCCCTCGCCTTCCCCAGGAGGGAGGGCTCAGCACACGGCAGAGTCGGGCTCCCGCAGCCAAAAAACAAAATCCATCTCCCCTGACTGGCAGTTTCTGAACAACCATCCTCCAGCCAGCCTCTCATGACGAAAGCAGCCTCAACAGTAAAATGCAAACCAAAATAAGCAGGAAAGAAGGAATTGCATTGCCCATACGAAGCTATTTTAAACTTCCTTCCCAAAGGAAGGAAACCGATACGGTTTTAGGCTACAAGGCCCCTTCGCTCCTGCTAAAATGTCCCAATCAGGTCTTGGGCTGCTGCGGTCTGCCTTCCTTACGGCTCAGCATCGATGGAGAGCTGCTGAGAGCCTGGCAGACATTGATTGTAGCCTTAACAGGACAAAATCCAGGCAAATAAGGACTGGCTTTCAGTGAAAGCATCTACTCAGCAGCAGCATCATCTGCCCTTACCCTGAGACCAAGGCGCCCAGAGCAAGCGCATCACCAACGCGTTGGCTAGGCAAAGGCTGCACTGCCCGTGTCCGGTTTTAATTCCCTTGTCCAGCCTAAGTCTTACCAAGGCTGGCGTTTCTCTAGATGGTGTCTAGCTGGCCAAACTCAAAAATTTACAAAAACGTTGCTAGATTCATCCTGTCACACTGTGCCTGCTGCGATGGGTGTGTGGTTTCCTGGATGCTCCAGGCATGAGCACCAGCGAAGCTGATCCTGCAGCAGCCATTAGATAGGGCAGCAACTTCCCAGAGGTTCCTCTTGGGACTTCAGGCACAAAGGAAGTCAAAGACATGAAGTGTAATGGCCAGTTACACCACAGGCACCTTCCATCCCTACTCAAACAGCAGCCCAGAAAGCTGCCAGAATCAACCCTCGCCTCCACGGAGGAGGGAAACAACCATGCCACGTCCCAGCCGGAGCCAGGCAGTTATTTAATCTCCATCTCTTCAGCGATCGCTTCCCAGGGAAAAGGAAAAGCAAAGCACACCTTGATTTAACACACAGCTTTACTCAGTAATTAGAAAGTCTGTCTTTAGCACAACGCCATTTATCATCCACACCACACCAGGCTGATACCCCGTTTACTTAAAGGTATGTCAGGCTCCTGAACCTGGGAAAGAGCGAGATAGAGAGTGAGTGTGTCCATGTGGGATGCCGAGCAGGCCACAACACCCCAATCCAACATCGGGCCACAGAAAAGCACAGCCCAAGCCTAACACACCCCTAAGGAATAAACGTTGGCCAGTTCCCACTTCTGGACTGACTTCCCGATTAAACTAACGCAGAGCCCAGGCAGCCTGCACACCGACACAGGTATGGGCAAGCAGCTGCCCAAGAGCCACAGGGATAAAACCACCACTGCCTTTTCCTGCAACTTTCAACGTCTTGGGGCTCCTCTGGCATCACCAGGCGCACCTCAGAGGTACAAACTACCCGGTGAAGTTTTTTTAAGGAAATATTTCAATTCTCAAAGCCGCAAGCTCTAATGCGAAAAGCGTGGAGGATTATTCGCTGCGCATATTATGCATTAAACTTGACCAAAACATGTAAATCTCCTTATGAGTATCAGTTCACAGCTAAGGAGAAGAGGAGACATTAATGCTGTAGCCCCAACACTTGGCACAAAATGACTGATCCTGTACTAGAAAACACAGAGCTTGTCAAATCTCTACTTCAGGCTGAGAACAAACCACTCTTCCCTTTCAGGCAAGAAAAGTCAACTTTAAATGGGCAGTTTTCTCATCAAAAAGACAGGTATTATATCTCCAAAAGAATTTAAAGACACAAATCACACAAAGGCCTGCCCTTTCAGGCCTCCTCCTGCCTGCAGTAGGCTGACATGGGCATTAGGATCAACAGATTGATTGTTTTTCAAAGGACAGAAAGAATATTTGCAGAAGTTTATTATGAAACAGTTTGTTCGGTTGCAGCTACAGCGGGTTCCTCAAAATTGGCAAAAGTAACTTCAAAAGTTTTCATCCAGGAGTGGGATGTCTAGGAATTTTTCCCCTACTCCTCCACCAGCAGTTTTTGTTTGTATTTAGATACAGATTAAGAGAATAAATTTAAAAAAAAATGCATCTAAACTGCAGAAATATACTTAACATTTCTCTGCCATTTGGTCCATCAACTACCCCATTGACAGGCAGGGGAGATGCAGGGGTCTGGTACGGTGATGCAAATGGGAGGAGGAAGACGCTTCCAGAAAGACGGAGCAGGCTGTTCCATCAAGGCATTCTCCAAGGAGAAACCGCTGGGAGTTTTGGGGACCAGCAGGTTTCATCCCAACCTCTGATTCACACTGACAAGCAGCTGCACACGTATCATTTCAGCCTCTCCAGCAGCTCCCTCAAGCTTCTCCGCAAGAATCAGAACACAGAAAGAAGACTGAGTTTGAAGCGTTGGACTGCAGCTGCTCCATCATGGCAGGGGAAAAAAGGTCTTCAAATCTAAGTCCATCACGTTTCTTTAGTGTCCCTTAATCACCAGGACGTGGTATTTGGTCATTTCAAACACCTCACGTCTTCGCTTTGCTCCTTCCCTGCTTTACCGGGAGTTGGGAGGAACGCTGTTGATAAGCTACCGACGTTTTTTGCGATGGCTTTAGCAAGTTACTCTGGCAAAGAGGCAGCTCCATCAGCCGCTGCTGTAGGCGGACACCGAGCCGCAGGCGGCCGCAGCCCCCCAACCAGCGGAGCGGCACAGCTTGTCTCACCCTGCTGCTGCCACGGCTTGTCACCCAGCACACCCTGTCACCCCCAAGAGCAAACTTGTTGCAGAGAAGGATTTTACTTTGCTCAAAAAAAACCCACACCACACAAAACCCCCCCTAAAAGCATCTTGCACAGCTTTTTGCAATGGGAGAGCAAGTTGAAGATATTTGCTTTACTGTTCAGACGTACTTTTTATTACTTTTGAGGCCAGCTTTGCCACCGGATCTCTGAACTGAGGCAGGCGTACAGATAGCAGTGACTGGAGCACTTGAAATGTGCTGTCATCCTGGCAATTAAATCCAACTTTTTTTCCTCCTACCTAATAAATACAGACACTACCTTTCCCAAAAATTAAGCTCTACCCTATCTTTAAAATCTGCTAAGTCATTTACCAGGTTTCTTGCCTTCCATCTCTTCAAGCATTCAGCACCTGGTTTGCACAACAACTGTTGTTCAAGCAAACGGCTTTCTGGAAAGTTTCTTTCATCCAGTTGCTAGAACACCTAAAGATCAAGTAACTGTTGCTCAATTACGTTGGGTAATTATCTCCAAAACATCCCGTTCTTTTGTGCAATGCTATCCATATTCTCCCTGACAAAAAACAAACACCAGTTCTGCTTTGCAGAATTACCAGAAGAAAAAAAAAAAATCAGCCTGAGCAACCAGCTCAAAGAAGAGCCTCCCCAAGAGGGAAGGAGTGAAGAGAGGTGTCGGACTGACTCGGGAGCCTCCCCAAAGATAGAGAGTACGAAGCAAGTCACCAACCATTGCAGATGCTCCTCTGAGCTTGTTCAGGTGGCTTTCAGTGCCTAAAGGGGGCTACGGGAGAGATGGGGAGGGACTCTTCATGAGGGAGTGGAGCGATAGAATGAGGGGTAACGGTTTTAAACTGAAGGAGGGGAGATTTACACTCTATACTAGCAAGAAATCCTTTGCTGTGAGGGTGGTGAGCCCCTGGCCCAGGTTGCCCAGAGAAGCTGTGGCTGCCCCATCCCTGGAGGGGTTCAAGGCCAGGTTGGATGGGGCTTGGAGCAGCCTGGAGTTGGGGTTGGCATCCCTGCCCAGGGCAGGGGGGGTTGAAACCAAGTGATCTTTGATGTCCCTTCCAACCTAAACCATTCCATGATCTCTGAAGTGACAACCCGCATGCAGCCTGGGAACAGAGGGCTGCAGCAGCCGAGCTGCGAAACAACCGACACGTACCAGGCTAGCAAGAGGCGAGCAAGTGTGAGGAGCAGCCAAGGTCACCGAAGAAAACCAGCAAAGCCTCAAGTACCGGGGTGACGCAGGCTGCCATCTTCACTTCGTAATGAGCACGAACGCAACGCAAGCAACTGAGGTACGATGAGAAAGGCCTTTGGCTTGTTCGTAGCTGTAAAAACGCAGAGATTTTTTTCTAAATAGCACAAATGCACCTAAAAACATCACCCTCTAAGATAGTTGTAAAACTGGGGTGGTTTTTTTTTAATATAAAATACAACTAAAGAATTTTAAAAGTTCACGGGGAAAAGAAAGGGCCAACTTGTAACCTGAAATGCAGCAGCTCTGATATCCCACCAAGCATCCCCTCTCTCGGGCCTGACCACTTTGCAGCTGCAAAATTAGCAACCTCTGGCCCACTTTCGGGCATGTTAGAGTCCAACTGTATTTACGCTGACTGAGGCAGGCAAAGGTTGTGACGATTTATTGACGCAAGAGCTATTTCATGCTCCATGCCAGAAATTAATCAGTGGAGGAGGAGGAATTCTCTTCAAGCACCTGGTTAGAAAGCGCTTTGGTGAAGCGCTAAAAACAACAAAGCTGAGGTCTTGCGCGACAAACACGAAAAAAAAAATTTTAAAAGGAGAGCTTTTACGCAGCAGCTGCTTTAGAAAGACTTTGGAAATCACAAGAAGCTACTGCCTAAACAGAACTAATGTGCTTACCTTTCTCCGCGAAAAAGAAAACATATGAGAAAACTAATGCAGAGGGTTCCCTAACCTTTCTCAACATAAACTGATGCTGCATTTCTTCAGATTGCTCTGTCTCAAACGCATGTGGGGGACGCAGAGGTGACAGTTCAGGTGTGCTGACCCAGCAAGCTGGTCGTTGGCTCTACCTGCTGCAATTCTGGATACAAAGGAGTAAACCAGAGGCAGAAGTCCTATCACCTATTTGAAAAAACTACTGTAGGAAGCTAGATTTTAAAGAAAAAAAAAAAAATTAAAAACCAAACCAAGAATCTCTAAGGCAGACTGAATGAGCAGCATCATCCCTACCTGCCAAGAAGCCATCACGATAAAACTGTCAAAGAGTTACGAGCCTGCAGAACAGGCCTTCCACCTGCTGGAAAGAACAAAAAAAGAAAAAAATAATCTAATGCCAATCAGATACTTGCTGCTGGTGGGGAACAGATGCCAAAGCCCTGCTTCTGGGTTTGTTAAGCTGCAAGGATCGCATGCCTTCTCCTGGCAAAGGTTGTGTAAGACTGGTGGTACCTTATTTAGAATAAAGCAAGTACTTGGAAGTTTCAGAGATTTTTCTACAGAGACAAATGTCAAAGATTCAGCACTTGGATGGACTATCGGAGCTCAGTGTATGGGCTCCGGTATTTTTATTCTTCTGGGTTATTTTTTGACCGCAGAAGAGAAGGAGTGTCAGCTTGGTCTAGTTCAGGCTTTTATGTCTCCCCACAAGAGCAGCTCAAGCATTTTATAGAACAGGAGCACACTAGTGCGAAAAAAAGTTTTAAACTGAGACATTTCTTTTTATAGCTAGCATAAAACAAAGGTCAACAGTTAAAGGAGAGGGGGAAGTCTGTTTAACTAGAAAGTATAAGTTTTGAATGCTGAAACAGAATAGCAAAAAATCGCCAGAAAAAATCACACCACATTTTTCTGCCTGAAGAATTGTCGATAGATCAAAAATACTGAAAGCAACTTTACAGAAGTAGTAAAAAAAAAAACAAACCTATCCTCTGATCTCTCAACAAATAAACCAACCAAAGGGGGCATTACCTCTCTCCCAGCTGCACCCAGCCTGACTGGCTGTACATCTAAAGCGACCGCATGTACAAATAACTGCGCTGATCTCGGTCTATTGATTAGAAGGTGAAACCTGCCAGCAGAGTCATTACACAGGAGTTCATGGACAGCAACATCTATTAAAAAAAAGTCAAAATACACAATACAATGAGACAGGCATCAAACCCCACACCCCCTCGACGGCAGTGCCCACATTCCTTGCTGTTACATCAAGTGCGATGGGGCTACACAACTGCAGCAGCAGCTTTTTAGAACAAAAATGGTTACCTGAAGCCAAAGCTAGCAGTTCAAAAGCTCACAAACTAGACCTCACTCCTATTGCAATTTTCCCTGTAAAGCTATTTATGTGGTTTGGCAGCGCAACAGCTCCAAACAAAATGAGTACATAGATTCTTGAATAGTGAAAGGGTCAGGATTGATTTTTAAAAAAAAAATAAAATAAATATTTCTTTGAATTCATCTGTCATTTCTCCAACATTCTGATGCCAGCCCTACCACAGAGCACAGCTGTAGCACAGTAAGAGCTTCCAGTAGTTCCCTCCACTGCAAGCAACTCTACCTTGCCCATCGGTAGGAGTTTCTCCCGGAGGAGAAGGTGGCACTGGCAAAATCCTATTTGCTCATGTTCAAGTCAACAAATATCAATACGCAAAGGAAGATTATTACTTTTTTTTCAGCACTGGGATTATTCAGCCCTTGGTACAACCAAAACGGTAGTGATGGAACGGTTTTGTACGACTGATCTCCGTCAGTATCCCAGCACCCAGCTCCAGGGCTTACAGTGAAGACCGCAGATGCCACCAACTCCACTCCTCACTCAGTAGAAGGGAGCAAACCCTCAAAAACATCGATTTCAGATGCGCGAGCTCTGAAACAGAGGGAGACAACGCAACGCTCCTCATGCAGCAAGGTCCTACTGTGCAATTCCCTGCAAATGCCAAAGCTTAAGCAGCTTCCAAAAGCAACTGGGCAGATGACAGAAACAGGACTGATAAAGTAAAATTTACCACGCCCAGCCCCAAAAAACCCAAGTCATACATGATTAGAGGTTGAGAGGATATATTAACGGCTGTTGCTACAATCTTACCTGTTCTTACCCTCTTTCCCAGGCATCCACAGCTAGATGTGGTCAGGCTCCCAGACCCGCTCTCCCCTGGGCTGACCTTGCACAGCCATCCTTGCAGAATACACTCAAGACTTCGCAACTCATGCCTTCGAAATAAATCTGATGTTGCTTCATCAAAGTCGAGCCGACCAGATACAAACACTGGGAAGATTAAGTCTAGTCTGTGGATTCCCTGATAAAGCCTGCGCTGCTGGTGTTCAAAGGAGGATTAACAATGCTCCGCTGAACCCCACACACAGGCATGGGCTTCTGGTAATGCTCAGAATCATGGAATCATAGGGCTGGAAGGGACCTCTGGAGATCATCTGGTCCAGCCCCCGGCCAGAGCATGGTCACAGGAATGCGCCCAGGCGGGTTTGGGATGTCTCCAGAGACGGAGACTCCCCCACCTCCCTGGGCAGCCTGGGCCAGGGCTCTGCCACCCTCACGGGAAAGAAGTTCCTCCTCAGGTTTAGGTGGAACTTCCTGTGCTCAAGTTTGTGCCCGTTACCTCTTGTCCTGTCCCTGGGCACCACTGGGAAGAGCCTGGCCCCATCCTCCTGACACCCACCCTTCAAGTATTTATAAGTGTTGATAAGGTCCCCCCTCAGCCATCTCTTTCCCAGACTGAAGAGACCGAAATCACTCAGCCTTTCCTTAGAAGAGAGGTGTTCCAGTCCCCTCATCATCTTGGTGTCCCTTTGCTGTCCCCTCTCCAGCAGTTCCCTGTCCTTGACCCGGGGAGCCCAGCACTGGCCCCAGCACTCCAGATGTGCCCTCCCCAGGGCAGAGCAGAGGGGGAGGATGACCTCCCCCCACCCGCTGGCCGAATTGGTGCCACCACTGGTACCTTCAAGCTGAGTTTCTCCAGAGACACTGGCTGATGGGCAGACAGGGAAAGGCCTTCACAATCAGAAGGACGTGTTGTTAGGAAAGTTAAATGATGATCAAAGAGAAGCAGTTTAGCAGTACCTTCGTAAACAGACTTGGCTGAAGAACTTGTGAATACATGTAATACTGTGCATTGATCAGCAAACACTCCCAATTATGGTCCTGATAGATGGACCCCTTGGGCTGACAGCAGCGTGGCGGGGAAGTCAGTGCAGTGGTAACCCATGAAGTCAGGTGATGGCAGAGCATGGCTGTGCTGTAAGGTCCATAAGCTGCAATAGCAGCTTCCCAGGGTATTGCCGTATCTGCTGTAGCGCTGAAGAGCTTTTACATGCTACTTACCTGGGGTTTAAGTCTTAAAAAATTAAGCTTGACTCATGCTTGAAATTCAAGACAAATCCCTAAATGGCTGCAGTCAGGACACACTTCTTCGTTTGAAAGAAGATACTAAGTAATCTTGGTCTAGTTCAGTTTTAAGGGGAATAACAGGGATACAGAAGGATCTTAAAGAAGCCTACATGAGTATTTTTCTGTATGTAATTCAGCTTTCAATAGGTGCAAAGCTTAATACTAGCTTTTGAAAGGCTAAAAATTTACTCCAGCATTTCAGCACATCAGCCTCTCAAGCATCATTTTGCCAAACCCTGACAGTAGTTCCTGGAGGGAACACCAAGAGCCATTGAGCTTCTCAAAGCAGACAAAGGCACTGCAGGTAAAGCATCGGATTTCCTCAGTAACTGATGAAACAACAGTATTTTCATTTCGGTTATAGAAACAAATGGTTAAAAAAGATTTGCTGATATACTAATTCTAGCTTTCTTAAAGGAAGAATGAATTGTATGCCCCTTTTCTCATTAGTCAGCACATGAAAGATGCTACAGAAGATTCACCTTGCCTATTTTCTTCTTGTAAGGAAGTCGCTGGAGCTGTGGTCACTGCCCCAGGCAGTCTCTAGCTCTCAGAAACTCCATGGACAAGGGAAAGGACAGAAAGTACCATGGCTCAAGAAATTAAAAAAAAAAAAAACCAAACATTAAAAAAATTAAAGAGAAGAGATAGGAATAGAAAAGATGACAGCAACACACTGCACAACTTGATAGCAAGTCTCCATTCAGCCAGACCACTACAAGGGCTCAAAAACCAAAGCAGATACTGCAGATTTATTGTGAAGCACACAGAGGGTTAAAAACTCTTCTCGTCCCATCTCAGTAATTGCACAACACTACTAGTTAATTAGTTAAATCAATTATTAGAGATCTAACCCCACTGAGCATCTTTGAAGTTCCTAAGTGCAAATTCACGAAAACTAGAAAACAGACGTATAAAGTTACCCTAAAATCCAGGCAGTGTTGTATTTCATAGGCTTTACCTATGAATAAGATCATTCTCCTTTATTCGTAATAATGCATTTCTGCCGTCACAGTTTGGCCAAGTATTCCACGCTTTACCCGGACTTTTGACCACTCCACTTGGTACCTCAAACCTTGCAGCCTTCGAAGGCCTTTCTTGCTTAGCTGCCTAAATAGAAGAGAGCAAAGGGTGAGGGGAAATTCATGGTATATTGCAACCTATGGGGGAGAAGGGACTTGTCAAGCCTTTACTGAAGGATGGTAAAATTAACATGTCTGCAATTTTTGCCTCTCCAGTAAGGCAGCTGGTACTCCATGTTCAGCCACTCCTGGCAATTTGCTGACTGTAAAGTCAGTTTCTACAGAAGTTAAGGGATGAAAAATATATATATATATTCTAAAAACTACACTGAAAGAAGAAATGTCATTGCAGTTGTTTCTCCACTCTTCTCACCAACCCAACACTATGAAGACTTCTTTAAAAAATATTTCCAAAAGCTTTTGACCAAAAGCTCTCAAAAATAAGGCAACGCTTTTTCTTTTGCAGTGAGGATAAGCAGTACATGTCAAAGGTAGCCAGACAGCCAAATTCCTAGACTTAGAGGATTAAAAAATGCCATGTATGGCTGACGTCCATCTGGGAACAAAGAGAATTTCGGACCCTGCTCTTGAATCACTTTCAGAATCAGTGGGATGACTACAGCGTTCCTTCGACATCAGCTCTGTCCTAATCGATCTGACCACATGAAAGGCACACAAACAAGCCTCATCAGGGTGAGAGCGTGGATTGAAGGCAACAAGCAGAGTACCATAAAATAAATGCTGAGAATATACCTCTTGTTATAGTCCAGGTACAAATTTTATTTGGGGAAGTATACATGAGATAAGGCACAGGTCAAACTGAGGTTGACCAAAAGCGAATAACAAAAATGCAGTAACCATACAGAAAAAGGCTTCTCTCCTTTCCAACTGAGACACAAGGTCCCAAGGACTATCTCAAACATTATCACCTGACTGTAAAAGTACAACCTTCTTTTATTTCCTTTTCCTGCCCGGTACCTCATTCAAAATAATTCAGAGTTCTCTGCCTCTCATCATAAGTACCTGCTTCTCATCTTTGCACTGCAGGATACATCACAGGCTAAAAAACTTCCTTTCGAAAAAGGCTTTTAAAGAATTCCAAAGTGCAAGAACTGCATTTAAAGAAAAAGCAGAAATGAGAGGAATGTACTTAGCAGGGACACTGACCTAGAAGGAACTTCAACTTGAACCCCAAGTTGAAGCACAAAACAATTCTTCTCTTTTGAAGGTACAATAAAAATCTTGAACAGAAAGTCTCAACTGTTTGATGCGCCAGAAAGTGAAAACTTCACAGGTTTCATGGTAGCAGCCTTAAACTTTCAAGGTCCTCAAAATGATACTGTTCTTAGAGGAAATCCAGGACAGGCTCAGCTTACGGAGAGATAAGAATCAGAATGCAGGCGGAGTAGGTATTCTGTCAGAGCCTGGAAAAAGAAAAGTAAATGGAGACATGCCCAGTTCCCCTCCACAAGGGTTTTCAGCTCCCCAAAGCTTCTCACTGCCAGATCTTGTTGCCGAGTTGACTTCTCAACCAACCTCAAAGTCACCCCAAACCCGAGGGACCAGACTGCTCAGGGCAAGGGCTTCAAGGCACATTGGTAGCCCTTGCTACCAAGTTCCTAGTCCACAAGCTCAGCGCTGACCCTACCGCTATAAAGGCCAGGCGGCAGCATCCCTTCAGAGGAGATCCTGCCACCTCCCTGGGCCTGACAAACAGTTGGATCTTTTCCCCGAAAGTTTAGCTTCCCACGAAGCTGCTGCTGGAGGATTAGACTAGATGACCTTTAAAGGTCCCTTCCAACCTAACAGATTCTGGGAAGGGCGCACACATGGCAATGTGGGAAGAGGACAGGTCTGGAGAAATCTTTGTATTTCCATCTAGACAAGAGACAGCACCAGCGATAGCGAGCTTCTAGCCATTACTCACTCCTAGTAGTGTTCTACTTGTAAACAGGAGCCCGAATGCCAAGCCTAGAACAATCCAGCTCTAATGAACGGGAGCATCAGACAGGTAGGGGGAAGCAGGGACACACCACGTCCAGATGTCCTTACGGATGACAACCACCAAGCATTAACCGTGCCCCAGCTCTGCTAAAGGAGGACTGGAATTTACTCCTGCAGCGCTTATGTTTATTGAAAGAATGCTCTTGCCCCCAGATAACTTACAGAAACAAACTCATTACTGCCAGAAAGTAGGTCAGTGTCATTTAAAGCCACTTTGAAATGCATCTCTACAGAAACATCTTAATCTTTAAAAAGAGAACACATAAAATATTTATTGGATGGTGCAAAATGTTTGAGAGAGTAACAGGGAGAGCTCTTATGTACACTGGGTGAAATGGCTTTCCGTGCCTCATTGAGCCACGCAGTATGAAAGGAGGGTGGCTTCTTGCACTCAGCAGCTAAAACGCCATACGAAAGTACTTCTCAATCTAGCAAATCACAGCACACGACTCGCTAACTCATTTTCCCCCAGTGTTGTGCGATCATGAAGCTTTCTGCTTTCTCTGGTGTCTCCTCTCAGTCTTAATGATCCTGCTGCAGATTTTTCCATATCAGATAGGCAGCTCATTCTTAAAACTTCAATATTCCTAATTACCAAACATTCAGCATTTCAAAATGTAAATAAAATTTGCATCTCCGCAAGAGTAGCTCTGAAGAAAGGATACAGCATTTGCATTCAGACTGGCTAATTCCTGTAAGATAACATTTCATAAACAAAATGCTTCATTGAACATGGAGATTTTCAGCTTTTACAAAGGAAAGTGAACTTGAAACAAATACAAATCAGTTGAGTGATTAACTTTAAGTGTTTTGTTTTTTTAAACTAATCTTTATGTATAACCAGTATCAGCAGAACAATCTTTACTGATTAAAGAACCAAATGATAGTGAAACTCAAGCCACTGAAAATTAAGGGGGGAGGTAGAAGGTGACCGCAAGAAATCATTTAAGGTCTAT
>VXBO01000242.1:0-14448 GCA_013400135.1 Rhinoptilus africanus | reverse complement strand
GGGGGGGGGAACCACCAAGAAAAACAAGAAAAAAAAAAACCCCACACATACTCACAACTCAGCCAGCCTGGGTAAGACGAGCAGCATAAGCACCATGGGTTAGGTAAGGTAAGTTTAAATTGTGGGACACGTAACAGGTTAAGAAGTGAAACTAAACACGCTTTCCCCTGCCCCCCCCCAAGCTTTGTCATAATCCCAAATGTTATCTTAATTAGCCTAATTTTCTTAATTATACTTTGCACCAACTTGATGTTTTATAGCACAATTTCAGCGTTTTTTTTCAGCTTTGTTCCAGCGCTGGAAGAAGCGGTGACTCCTCTGCCAAAAGCCAAGGGGCACGTGATGCCTCTGAGCTTTGTCTTGACTTGGTCTGTGTAGCTCCTGCTCCCACCCCTGCAGGGGAAAGCACGTCCTCCTGCCACCCCACCCTCCACTTCCAGCCCCTTTCCCCAAAGCAACTCCCATTCCTGTCCAGGTATCCACAAAACCTATTGACACCTGCAGGGAGCTGGTGATTCCAGATGGATTTACCCACTGGAAGTTCTTGAGGATTAGCTTTTCCCACCTGGGCATTCCTACTTCTCATTCTCTGAGAAAATTCACTCCAAAATCTAACAAAAAAAGCGGCAGTGATGGGGAAGAATCCTGGGGAAGGCAGAAGTCATGCTTTCCTTAGACAACCAAAATTTCTCCATGTCTTTTTACCTCGTCCAATGAGAAGCCTTCAGTACCCAACACTTCTCACAAAAGAGCTTTGCAGAGTGAAAGGAAAAAGAAAAGAAAAAAAATAAACCCAAACAAAGAAAACTTTCATTCATCTACGCTGCAAGAGTTTTATGGCCCCGTTCTTAAAACATCCTATTAGTGATAGGTTTGGAGAAGATTAGAGAAGAAAACTTGTATCCACTGAAGCAAGGTTTAATAGGCTCTTGAGTTAAGACAGAGCCTTCCCTTAAACAATGCACATCATTAGTAATAATTACCTGTAGCCACATAATCAAAACAGCTATTGTAACTGACATAAGAAGTCCAGCCGTCATCTTTGGCAAGGTTTGGAAAATATTTCTACTAATTATGATAAAACTAACTCTAAAAGGGAAAGAAGCAGTAATAATAGCACAGTGAAAGCCAGGGGTAAAAAGCACCACGATAAATTCTGCAGAATTTCAAACCAACGCTCAGAAATACAACCAAATTAAGAACCCAAAGCTGAGGAATGGCACAGGGACAATTTCTCGACAGCATTTCATGGGAACTAAGACTTTTTGGAAGTTAACACCATTGGTAAATAATTTTATACAAAGCCTGCAAAACACCATTCAGTACAAAAAAAAAAAAAAAACCACCACCACAAGATCATTTCTTCTGCCGTTTCAATTTTATCAAAGTTTTTCACCCTTTAAATGATCTCCAGCATGATAGTTCACGATGGGCCTTGAGTTTCTATCACGCGTCCTTTATTTCAAGGATTGCTGTCAATACGTTTGAGCTATGTTTCTGAATAATGCAACTGCAACATTTTCTTTGTGTTTGAAAGGGCTAACTACCAGAGCAGACAAAACTTTCCCCTAGTAGTCTTACTTTCTCCCAAACGCTCATACAGTAATCACAACTTCCTCACTCTAAGGTCTTATGTGATAAGGGCCAAGAAGGTTGCCTTCTTTCATTAGCCCTTCTTAGGGGACCCCCTGCTACACCAGCAGCACAGAACTTGAGCAAATGTAGCAGAACCAATAAAAAGAGGCGAGACAAAAAAAAAGTTAGTAGATGAATTAAAGGAAAAGACAAAAAAAATCATCAGTAGTCTTCCAATACCCCTGCGTCAACAAAACAGCCCAATTAAGATGGACACCTGGAGAGCTGCTCATTAAGTAAAGCAATATCATCTTAGGTCTGTTTGTTGGTTTTTCAATATAGGTATATATTTAACCAATCCCACCACAGTGAGAAAAAAAAGCAGATGGCCACTGGCTCCTCAGTCTCACTCATATCTGAGGCAGGAAAGCATTCAAATAACAACGATTCATTTATTTGAAGAACAGATCCCTTGAAAAACATCACATTGCAAGAAACGTGCCACAGGTGAACACCTATATGCAGTCTACTCGTATGAATATACTTACTTTCCCAACCAGATGCAAGTTTCAAAATCTAAGAGACTGTTACATTACCAAAGTAGAAGTCAGATTTTTTTTTCTTTTTCGTAATACTGATGATTTTAGAGGCTTACAAATTCATTTCAGTTCTCACATAAGGGTCAGATTTTCAACACTGCTGCTTGTCAACTCCAGCATCCCTATTTACTGTAGCATTTCCAGCCTCAGAAATGCAAATGGGCTGCTAGAAGTAATTCTGAAGGAAATATAAAATTCTTCCCCCACAAATACACAGCTCCTTAAATCTTAGGAGCTGTTCATTGTCTTTTAACTTCAGTCTTATTTGACTGTTAACCCAAAACTGATTAAACTGAAGTCACAAAAGTAATCTCTCGAAGGCATAGCTAACTAAGTACTTTCACGTGCCTGGTCACTGTTGAATCACTTGCTTCCCAGCAGTCATTTTCTCTACCATAAACTGAAACAGTCCGAGCAGGCATTATCAGAGCACAATTAAAATTCTTATTCCAAAGCACAAGCTCGCAAAACTCTGCCTAAGAGAAAGTTACCTGAAACCCACTAAATACGACTGCACAAGACAACTTTATGCTAGAAAGCGGGTAACTGCGTATCTACAGATCCTCTTGACAGACAGAAATGCGCAATTTTGTGGCGATGAATCATGTATCTTAAGTTACAAGACACATTAGGGATAATCCCCGAGACGATACTGAGATGGATCACTTGACTCTTGCTCCAGCAAAACTATTCATTCTTACTAAGTAGTACTTTAAAAGTCAAAGAGTTTTCTTAAATATCCATAAAGACACACCATCAGAACCATTCCTTAGAGGTACACTACATACCGTTAATACTCATCAGCATAGATAATTAACAAGTTAAACATCTGGTTAACATCTCAAAAAATACCTACAATTTTCAGGAATATGTAAGGCAAAAATTAGGAACCTAAAATGGCAAGGTTGCCACGTAACTCTGGCAACAGCAAGACAATTTTCCATCTTCATGCAAAGTCTGAGTTTTAAACAAAGCGAGTACCAAGAGAGGGACTGGATTATCGTTTCAACATAATAACAAGTCTGTTCGTGCAACCAACACACAGCGTTTTGCTGTTGTTACTGGATTTAAAGTGGTTTTGCCCTTACCTGGATGGCTTTGGGAGCTCATTGCTAGTAACGTCTAGTCCTTTGGAGAAGGGATTCAAGATGGATCAGTTTCCACGCAAGGAAAAGCAGCTCTAAAGAGCTCCAATGTTTCACCAATACATAGAAATTGGAAGTGGGGATTAAATCATGGCCACCTTATAAAATCCAGGGCACAGTGACATGCTGAGTTGTATAGGAAGTAATCCAATAGGGTGGCAGAATATCTTCTAATGGCTTTCAAAATGGGAACCTGTAATTAAAGAAAAAGATGGCTACATTAGAGAATTAATATTTACAAGCATTTAAAGGACACATTATAGCATATTTATCCCTAGAAGAAAAGATTAAACTAGGATACCGTTTCAAGCATTAAGGTTGCAGAGAGAGTAATTTTCAGAGTTACAGATGTAATTTTAATTAATAACCACAAAAGCACAGACTAATATTTAACATCATTAAAAAAAACCCAATAAAAAAAAAACTTTTCAACTACACGTTCAAGTCCTAAAAACCCAAACTTGCATGCTAATTCTGATCCTCCAAAAGCGCCATATGAAGCCACTTCAGTCCAACAGCTTCCATATTTTAAAAGCCATATGTATGAGTGGTAACTGTACTTCACGCATCTGTTCCCCAAAGAAGTCTAAAGAAAAATTCCTCCGTGCCAAGAAGTGGTCTTGGAGCAGGAAGGGAAAAAACCCACACAATCAATTCCACTCCCACTCCGACCAAGCCTCCGACAGATTATTAAGAAGCAACTTCATACTGCCCTGGAGGGGTTGGAAAAATAATAAAAATCCACCATTCTGAATCATTTTTAAGCTGTACATTAGAGGGAGGAAGAAGAGAGAAAAAAAAAACCCACTGAGCTAGGAACCTAGTGTGCCCCTGTCCCCCCAAAATAAACATATAAAAGCGGTAGATATCCTAGCTTACAGAAACCCCCACAGATGGTGTCTCCAATGCAACCAGGAATATTTACGCCAATAAAAACTGCTGCAAGGTGTCCTGAAGTTCAGGTTTGGGGGTTCAGGGCCAGGGAGGGGGGGGCGCGGTTTCTACCATGTGGCATCCAGTATTTCTTAAATACACACGTTTTACGGGCAGGGTAACTCAGGGAGATTGCTCTGTTTTAACACACAGAGAGAGACCTGCCACTGATACGTGCTGCCAGATAACGCTGCTGAAACAGACGAAACCGAATTGCGCCCTTTATGCCAAGTGTTTCACAACCATAGCTTACTTCCCTTCTTTGCAACAAAAAGTCACCAGCGTTCAGGCTCCCAAAAGCCAACCTCTCCCTGATGCTGAGGGTGATGTGTAACCGAGAGCTGGTACCCGGAGGAGATCCTTGCTGCCCCGACAAGGCGTTTTTGCCCTCACCGCCTGGCTAGTTTATCCCCGGCGCTCCCTACTCCGCTGCAGGCATGAAGTCAGCCTTGCTGGCAGAAGCCGAGGAGTTAACCCATCCAAATTAATCCAGCTGACTCCGCTCAACGCCAGAGCAGGCAGCACGCTCACCCCAAACTGCTCCACCAGCAGATCCCAGGGTGTGGTGACCTCCAGCAAAGAGACGGCAATATTCCTTGGGCGGGGGGTGGTTATGATAGTTAACTACGGCTGCCGCTTGCACAATGAGCATCTGTCCACAATTTATCTGTGCCATTGCATTCCAAGTAGTCCCGTCTATTCTTGGAAGAGCTCTTATCACGCTCAGATATTCATGTTCCTTTCCAGTAAGGCAGCAAAAACAGGTCTAAGGCTTAAATGCCGCCACGGTCACATGGGACGGGCCCAGCTCCGTAATGGCACTTCACTGGTTTGCAGAATAACGCCCAAGCAGACGCTGTTGAACAAAGAGACGCTCCTCACTTCATTTCATTAAAAAACCTCTTTAATTGGCTGTTTCTCTCTACCCCAAGTGTCTCGGCATCACCAGTCTCCAAGTTCCTCTGCCCACCCTGCATTTTCAGAGACCTGGAACGCTCTTTCGTGTTATGCATCAAATTCACGAGAAATTACTTAAGTGTCATTTCTAATCCCTGCAGGTCTCCGCCATCCCAAAGACGGCACAGACTTCCAGTTCCATCAATTTCAAGATCTTCCAGTTCCATTAATTTGTACATCCTGCTGAAAAGAGTCAGGTCAGCTTAGACCAGGCATTAGCAAAATACGAACATCGTTTATTTCCAATAAAAACAGCAGGTTATGCTTACAGCATAAGCAATCTCAGCTGCAGACAAGAACAATTTGGAAAGGAGCAAACAGATTTCTGTCTCCTCATTTTCACAGTGCAAGAACAAAGTACGGAGTGTGAACAGTGAGATGATGTGTACACGTTTCCCAAAGAAAGTGAACCAAAACAGTAGCAGCAAATCCATGTAACAGCACCACCAGCTTACCTATTCCCACTTCTTCCCCCAAAGGTCTATCTAAATTCAGTCAGATATGAGAGAGACCCAAAACAGTAAGTTTCTGCATGTTTTAGTAATACTAGTGCCTGGTCAGAGCAGCGAGGACAAAATAATGATGAACAGATGGACAAGCTACAGATTTAGTTCACTGTTTAGTTCACCTAAACTTTTTTTTTTACTTAAATTTTTCCTACATTTCTTCTAGAAGGCTGAGTGAAGTGCAAGTAAAACAGATGTTTCCGGGATACAGGCAGCATTAATTTCACAACTTATCTCACCACCAAACTCTAATTTTCAGTCGCCACTTGCGCCGATGCAGTCCGATGAGGCATTTCCAAAGTGGTCATGGCTCCTATCTGCAACAATTCTTACGTAAATTTGTCATTTTGCCCCTACCGCACAAATCCACTTCTCAAATTAGGAGAGGCAAAACGCTGTCTACCCCTATACCTAGGATATTTGTAGGCTTTTCCAAGCAAATTCTCTTATTTAAAAAAACCAAACAAAAAATAAATGAAAAAAAAACCAAAAACAGTGAGAGGTTGTTTTACTTCTGCTCCACTGCATTCCAGGACGAGGGCAATCACCTCTGGCCTGCACATCTCAGCCACAAGAAGAGCGAGTCCACCCCACGCATGGTCCAGAGGCACACTCCTCGTGAGTTCTCCGGGCGTAGGCAAGGACCGGGCCATGGCCGGGATGAGCCGCTCCGGCAACCTGCCCACCGCTGACCCAGACGCACGCTGTACGTGCCGGTGACGAGCATGTCTTTGTTTACAGCAGCACAATCCTCTCCCGAGTAACTTCATAACCAGCTATTTTGGCCAGACGGGCCGCTCGCCTTCCTTTTCCAGGGGGAGCGTGATCGTGGGCACAGCAGGCTTCGCCGCGCTCCTGCTTGGGTCAGACTCACTGGGCTCCAGCGTGCAGAAAAAGAGATGGAGGATCCCTGCCATGGGAGGGTTTCTCTTAGCCTGCCCGCCTTCTCGGAGCGAGCCCCAGGATTGCCTGCTGGCTAGGTGAATTTTCTTGGCAGACGACGGCCAGTGGCACAGTGACCGCGCCAGCTTTGGCACTTCACATGGAGCCTTTCCCTAGGCACGGAGCAAAGGGCAGCCGAGGAGCATCCGCACATGAGACGGCGGGGGGCACTGAACGTTTCAGACTACGGGGCAGAAAGACTGAGCAGAACCGTGGGCTAAAACAAGTGGGTGTGTAAAACGCACACTCTTACTGAATCAGGTGCAGCAAACAGGACTGGTACCATCAAGCTTTCTGCCTCGCACAATTGTTCAGAGGCTGGTCCCTGCTGGACTTTTTAGAAAAACTTTGGAATAGGAGCACAAAGGAGCAAATTAAAGCCTATTTATTTCAGGCTACTTCTACCAGGGTATGCCCGAGAGCAAACGCTCCCTAAAGCTATGCCAGCTGGCGCATCTGCAGCTGCATCCTCGTCACATCCCTGGTTCAGAAGGTAGCCACAGCCTGAGTGTCCCGTCACCTCCTTGTCACCAGCCGATAACGAGCCTCCCTATCTGCAGTCACCATACACTAGGAGACAGAGTGAGGGGCTGCAGCCTCAGCAGAGGCACCTTGTTTCTCTGTTGTTTTGGTGTCTCAACCAACCCCCACCCCTCACTACACACCTTCCTCAGATTAAAGGCATCACTGGCCATTTTAGCTCTTCCGTTATTCATCTCCTGCCAGTGAGTACATCACACAACACGCTCGCTCCTCGGCAGTAGGGCTGGCAGACCTTTCAGCATTTATGTCAAGGAAGGGATGCGCCTGCTTAAAACGTTTCCATGAGACTTAACTGCTTCTTCCAGAAGCTGCAGGGAAAACGGTGGCAAATTCATCCACAGGTTGGGTCCTCACACATGGCAACAAACCACCTAGACATGGGAATAATGTGTCAGGGAGAAAGCATCTGGCTCTAAACACAAAACTGTTTAACAGCTCTCTAAAACAGAAGGTTCCTCACCTTATTCCTCTCCAACTGCAGGACCAGCCTTGGCCTCCCCCAAAACGACACACACAATACAGGTCCACAACTCATTTCTAGGCTATTCCTTCCACACGTTTTCCAAGACCACTTTTTCCCCATTGGGGAGGTAGCCAACCATTTAGAGACAGAACTGCATGTGAACGAGGAAATGTAAGTAATCCAACCATTTTCCAAGTCTGTTTCCACACATTTTGCAGCTACTGAAAGTTTTCCCCCCCAGTAAGTAACAGGAATCTTTTAGTTCCCACCACCGGGATGCTTTGACAGTATGAATGTTCACCTTCCTCTTCTCAGCCCGTTCCAGGTGTGTCTCTCTACTAGTCACCAGTAGAGCTGTGCAGTAACCAGTAATTAAAATTATGATAGAGCTTTATTTACAAAGCTCCATTTTTCAGAGCTTAAATTGCTCCAGTACTTCAGCCGAGATAAAAATCTTGGCCTAAGGGTGACGTTTCAAGATTGTTTTAAGTCCAGTCAGCCTGATTGCTTCGGGATAGCCAGCTATGGATGGCCTCGCTCCGTCTGCAGGCCTTCTCAGACACATACCACCAACACCCCCAGATGGCAACGCTACAGCCAGACGACAACATCGTTTGAAAACCTCAGTTAAACAGACCTAACTGCCTGCTGACTCGGGACATCAAATGGTGCAAGTCACACACCGACCATACCCATTGCTGTGCTCTGAAGTCTGTTTCTAGGCCCAGAGAAAGCTGCTCTGCCTTTCAGACCCCTGAATGTTAACAGCTTTGCAGAAGAAGCTGCCTTCTAGCAGGACAAGGAGACAACCGCAGAAGGGATGCTAGCAAAATGCCTTCTGCATCCCGGCACTTCTTTAGCAGCACTTCAGCATCGCGGGGTTTGTTCTCCAAAAGCCATGGAAACCCCTATCTTCCATCACCAATCCTTCTACCTGATACTGCACATTAAATGCCAATATTTTTTTTTCCAAAATCTACCAGTATTAGATTCCTTGCTATGTTAACAGGCATACAGTATGAAGTTTAATCCTCTATGCTCCACATAAGAAGACGACAACATCAACATCACCTTGATGCTGGCTTGGATTCCTACTCCTAACAGCACAAACGTGCTTTGCACAGACTCACAGACCTAACGAGAGCCAGTGCCTCTGTTGGAGCTTAGTGATTAAATCTCTCCTTTGACAACAGATCCCAAACTTTACCTAGAGGAAAAAGAGAAAAAAAAACAACACCTGCCATTGCTTTTCAGGAGTTGTTTGAAAAATACCACCAATATAGGATCTATACAGGAAAAGAGGAGGGGACATGGAAGAGGCATATAGCTATTTGAAAAGAATCATAATTTACTGTGACCACAAAATGATTTACTGCATCTTTACTTAGAGCCGCAGCAGTGTGAAACAGTCTCCCGGGCTGATTCTTCTCTCTAGGGACTATGTCACCAGAGCCACCACTTTGCAAGATGACAAAGAACAGTGGCGGTAGTCCCGAGGACCCACACAACCCTCCGACAACATGACTTCAAATCCTGCTTCTCAAGCAGAACACAGCTTTACTGAATTGTCCCAGGGGATCGAGTTTCACAAGCATTGCCCACTTCCAGAAGTGCTGGTTTTCCCGCAGTTTCAACAATACTCCAAACAGACGTCTCCCAGAAAACATATTTGCGAGCCTCAAACATCATCAGACATCCCCTCAAATAGCTTTACATTTCTGAAGACAGTGTTCCTGTCTCTAAACATATACTACAGGAATAACAGGCTGCACTGTAAAATGCGCCTTCAGCTGTGGACAAAAGAGCAACTAGAATACCATCACAGTAATAGAAAATAAAAACAGAACAACAAGTTTGCTGCAGAATTAGCCCAGTTCCTCCAAAATCACAAATACTTTGTGCAAATCTGGACACTCCCATTCCAAGTACACAATACAAGGGTTTCAAAAGAAGAGAAGAAAAAAATAAATTATCAGAGGTGTGGTATAAATTCCTCATAGAGGTTAAGCAGATTACAAGTCTTCAGGCCAGAACAGAGACGACTTAGGGATATTACAGTGATGCAGAATCATAATTAATACAGTACAGTAAGTCACCAATCCATCTACTTTGAGAACAAGAAGGTTTTCCCATTCTTTTTCTGGGAGAGAAGCTGGATAGACACAGAAGGGGGGAAAAGTATCAGAAAAAATACTTCGGATGGAAAGCTGAAGCAGAATGCACCAAATGCTCCTCCTTAGATGCACTAAGAAACTCTGAATTGGGGTGTTATAGAAAGCAAAAGTTTTCCTGAATTCCGAAAGCAAATGGACAAACTTCCTCGAAAAGAGGGCAAACATCAAGTGCTTCTGCACAAGGCCATGAGACAAGTCACCGGCTCACAAGAGGGTGTTTCAGAGAACTGTCACCATGTGCATGTCCTGTTGTGAAAGGCCTCCTAAAGTACACCTTCCTGGATGCTGCTGGAGAACGTGGCAACCAAAGACAAAAGCCAACTTACACGGTCACCGAATCAACTCAGCTCTGCTTTGTCCTTCACTGACGTGACAGTCCCATCTTGCAAAACACAAAGTTTATTCCTGGTAAGGTTCTGTATTGCACCCAAATCGCATCACAAACTCTTAATTAGTTTCCATATAAGTGGTGAGCACACCTGTATTCATTAAGGTTGAGAAAACACTCAAGTGAACTGGCAGGTGGAAGGATCTACACAGCATCCGGGGATCCACGAGGAAAAAGAATGGAGAGCAAAATCAGTTTGAGCACTCGGAGCCTTCATTACAGTGAGAACTGTGTAGCTTATAATTAAACAGGAAACCCAACCTAATACAGCTGTTAGAAACAGCTTCTCACCAGCAGTATACTAGGTACGGCCGTGTCACTGTGGGTACACAGCCAGACTCACCAGTCCAGCCATTATCACCAGGGCATCCCGTCTTTGCTGAACTCGTCATTTCCATACTCTTACACTGTAGCAGCAACACCAGAGGTACCTACCTTTAAGATCAAAAGCTCAACACAACGATTCAAATGTACTAAACATCTAAGAAATTACCCAGTACTTCAAGGAATTAAAGCACGGTACATTTGTTTAGCAAATGCTGACATTTCAATGCCAGCCATTACAAGCGCTGCTCTCACATGACAGCCTAGAGTAGAACAAATATTGTGTTTCCGCCTCTCCCTTAAACTTCCACTTTCAAATATACGCTGTGCAGATTTATTGCTTATACGCTCACATTAAACATTTTAACTTTGCGTGACAGGTTCTGTATGGTATAATGTTCAGAAAGAGACTCAATCTTTAACCACATTTGTCCTAAGTGTTAAATTACAGTATATGTACATTAAGACTTCAAGAATAACCGATACCTACTCTGTATTTACGCAGTTCCTTCGGGGAAGGCTATAATACAGTGCTAGACAGTCCCTGGTAGTTGCTTTTGGAGCAATCCCGCTATTATTTCAGGCAGCGGCTTGTTAAGCAAGCCTTTGCAATACAAGCAGTGCTATAATACGTGCACTAAAGGCACCGTCAGACACTAAAAGAAAACAACATCAACAGCAGCCACAACTGGCAAGACACTATTAACTAACTGTGAGCTGCTTTATTAACAGAGAACTAACCCACAGCTATTCAAGGGTAGCAAACCTATATTGAAATAATTCATCTAATCATGTGTAGCAGAAAGTATCAATAACAATAATCAAGAAAAATTGCTTTCTACAGTTTCATACCCATTTGCTTCTTACTGTCCAGAAACACTCCACTACTAATGTCCACGGCACGCAGAGCTTCTTCCAAGCTCTTTTCAGTTGCGTTTCCAAGTGAAGCGAGCTGCTGAAACCCATCTCTGGTGGCACTCCTTGCACTTTGGTTGTGTAAATCCCAGTGCTGAGACACTGGCCCAAACTGGAAACAAGGGAATACTGATGTTTCTGTAGAAGCCAAGACCTCTTCACCAACTTCAGTGTCAAATTAACACATACCTGCCACTATTAGAGCTTGCCCCTAGCAGAAGTCTGCAAATTTTACACACTAAGCTTTAAACCAAGGGCTACTTGGAAAAATATGCTTTTTGCATATTCTGCACAAAATCCTTCATGGTACCATCTATAGACACTTTTGCAAATCACCACCTTGATCAGCAGCTACAACTGCTGTGACAGCTCCATGTCCTAAAAAGAAAAACCTTCACTTTTCTGACGGACAGCATGGAACCCCAAAAGTTCGTGTGGCCCTTCTTCATTGCTAGGAGTACACAAGAGTACTAACATTATTTCTACTTCCACAGATTTCACCCCAACAGCAATACTACTGGGTAGCTGAAGAGGAGACCTGCTCATATCTCCTTTATTTTTAGGCCTCAACAAGTATTGCTGTCGAAGCAG
Source organism: Rhinoptilus africanus (assembly GCA_013400135.1). Lineage (NCBI taxonomy): Eukaryota > Metazoa > Chordata > Aves > Charadriiformes > Glareolidae > Rhinoptilus > Rhinoptilus africanus. Next base: position 2,393 of record VXBO01000242.1, on the reverse strand, counting down.
CACTGCAGGTTATCTCAAATACGCGTAAAAGTGAAAAAAACAAGGCTTTAGGAACAACGGAGCGGATGATGAGTAGACCTAAATCCTTCGAAGCATAATCTAAGACTCGGAACAAAAGGTTATCTTTAGGAACCCGAGCAAATCTGGAAATACCACATCATGTTCACGCTGTGGGAGCTCCAATTTAAAGCAGTCAACAGCTTGGAAATTTTATTTTTATTTTTTTTTAAAGTAAAGCAGGAACACGGCTCAGAGAAGAGCTGCAGATTCAGAAACGCAACTGACTGTGCGTAAAACCTGGGAATATGTAGATTCACAAGATTACAGAGCTCTCCTCGACTAGCAAGACGCTGGCAGAGGGTCTGAAAGAGCAGGATGCTTCTGAGCTCGATCCAGTTTCTCAGCAAGAGCAGCAAGAACAAGCAGTCTCACAGATGGATCCGCGTGGGAGGGAGAAAGGATAAAAGTCTGCCTTGGGAGCCTGTTCCAGCTGCTACTGAAGCCTTGCAGGAGTCTGTACAAATTGGGCAGAGTTACCTATAAAAATCTACCATCTTGGCTTTTTCTGAAGCCCTCTTCTCCTCCCATCCCATGTTTTTCCTCCATCCTACTATTTCCGCACTTGGAACAGTTCGAATCACATAGCTGAAGGTAAATGAATATACTGTGAGTTTACGGACAACGTCCGTCTCATTTCTTCATCCCTTCCTTGTAGATCACCCTAGCTACAATAATTCAGAAGCACAAGCATCAGAACTCCTTTTAAATACTTGACTGAAGGGATTATAAAATGGTACATTCTTTTTAATCAAAATGGTGTATTTGGTAATGGTAAACGGTATGTTCTTTTTAACCAAAATCCCCCTAACAACAATCCTCGACAGCGTTCAGCGCCAGGAAGGGGTTTCGTGACCAGCAGACAGCAAGCTCATCTCACTGACCAAAGCATTCCCACGCAAACTCCACAACACTTGAAGCTTCCCATCGATGCCCGTGATCTAAACACAACATTTTGACAACGTATTAAGACCCCCCTCCTAATTTGTGCAAATTCAAGTTTCAGCAGCCTGTAATGTATCCCAAACTTTATAACCACCATTGGATCACGATACTGAACTCCCATTTGAGCAGCACCGAGACATCTCTACCTTGTTGACGTCCGTCTTCAGCGTGCTGTAACAAAGACACTCGCCAAATCCTCTCCCCTCCAGGCTGCCAGCATAGCAGACAACAAGGAGGGGAAAAAAACTGAATCACGATAGAAAGGTCACGGATCCAGTCACCATTTTTCTCTAGACTTTCTCAATAACACAGCTTTCAAGCAGAGCCTTATTCTTTTCACCTACTTGTGCGCACACACACACACATCCCATCTTCCTTTCTCTTTCAAAAGAGCTTGAAATAGCCATGAAAAGGATATTGACACCTTTATGTAATTAGTTTTGGGAAACAACTGAAAACCTTCAGCTTGCCAACCACATCTTCACTCCCGCTCAGCTTTTTCAACTGCTAAAATGAACAACCCACAGTTCTTTACCTGGGGTCATTTTTCAAACCCTCATACATAGGTAGGGAACGGCAGAGAGAAAACCGTGTACCTTTTTCTATTCATGTACTTCAGCTGTTCCAGCCCACATCTGAACTTCTTGTTCCTTCTGACAAAGAATCCAAATTACTGGTCACTAGCTGTGCCTAACCCATCTGGTCTACCAGCATAAAATAGCTGAGTACATGTGTCATCAATCACTGTTAATTACTTCATTAACTTGAAAAAAAAGAATATTGACTTTTTTTAAAGAACAAACATTGTTTAAGGTTAGCCTAGCTCTCTTTTTTTTTTTTAATTGAATGCTATCTGATTACCATGAGAAAATAATTTAGTTTGAAACACTAAAGCAACTCTGTCACATAACTTCGCGAAATTCTTTTGTCTAGTAAAACATTTCCCCAAGTTTCTTTTGGAACTGACTACACAGCAATGCTAGGTTTAACCAGCATTAAGTTTAACCAGCAACTTCATTATGCGTGTTCTCAAATACTCCACGCTCCCTGCACGATGTTAACTGCGCTGCCGTTCCCACCTGCTGCCGCTGTGCTTTTTAAATGCTGACCTTTGTCATGCTCTTGGAAAGAAACATGCCTCAAGGTCTCCACAAACAAGTTGCATCATTTCCAAGCGGACATTTAGCCCTGTGCTGTTCACCGCAAAACAGCGACACAGACGGAGACGTTACAGCAGTTTGTGCATTTTAATCTGCTGCGCAGATACCCAATTTTTTTGTGGCATGGGAAAGAGGGGAAAAAAAAATATAACAAGTGTTATCATGCTACCAGCACAGATTAAAATCAGTTAAGATTCACGCAGCACGATGCAAACTTCTCCCTGGACTTTC
>VXBO01000241.1:2796-75719 GCA_013400135.1 Rhinoptilus africanus | reverse complement strand
AATAACATTATTGGCAGAATCTGTTTCAGGGGTACCCCTGACTCCAAGGTTTGGTAGTTTTCAGAATATTAAGATAAAATTCTATCTAAATGCTGCTTTTTAAATCCCCAGTCTTTTCAATGAAGACAGGAGTTCTAAAGGTGCAAAGCTTTAGATGTATTATTATAGTGAAAATGCTTTTTTTTTTTTCCTTCCGTTCCTTAGCTGTCTCTCTACACAGGTATCCTGTCGAAGTCAGTAGTTCTGTCTTGAGTGGGCATTCTTTGTGACTTGTGTAAGTTGTGCAGCTTCTCGTGTAGTCTGTTTTAACCACGAGCTAATGCGTCAGATTAATGCTGTACCTCAGGACCGATAAGATCAAATGTCTCTGAAAACACTTTGCTTCCCTTGAAAGGAAGTTGCCGCTACCTTTTAATAATAATACTTGTCAGGAGTACTGTGTGTAAACCTGAGAGAAGCAGGGGATGAAATCCCCTGCTGCTACATACTACCCAGAGGCCTGTCCCATACAACTGAAAGGGGACAGGCAAATGCAAGTTCCCTTGCAAAAGACACTGCTAATCCTGGACTCTGAATTCAGATTTTCTAAAGCAAGTAATAAATGTAAAAAAAAAAAAAAGTGTTGGAAATAACGAGTTAGTGATCTATATTTATTCTGTGAAACAATCTAAATGATGCTCAAAGTTTTCCTCTGCCAAGCTTTTTGTTACTGATGCAGATCTTTTCAGGTGTGCATGTTTAACACCATATGGTACAATCACCACCTTTTTTTATCCATTTAGAATGCTAAGCTGAATGCAGAATATGTTGACCTGAAAAACTGTTTCACTGGTTATTCAAGACTATCTTATTTTTATATAGAAATATTTTTGTAAGGTCAGATTTTTGTGTTTATTTCTCATTATTTTTTTACTTGAAGTATTTTGCTTAAGACTTTGTTTCATTGCAATACCACACAGTCCTTAGCTTGCAGATGTTTCTTGTGCACTATCTCATGAAAGAGTACAATTTTTTTGAAGACTAATAGTACGCTTTAATTTACTTGGGTAATAGGAGCAGACAGGTAAAGTTCAACAAAAGGTGGTAGATCCTATGGCCTTGTACTTAGGTAGGAATACTTAAATGAGTTAAAAATAGCATGTGACAGAAATAAGTTAAAAAAAAAAAACAGTCAAAAATCTGTGCTTTTGTTGAGCTTTATAGGCATATGTTAATAAGCGTAACCTGTATTATTAGCTAATATGTGTTAGCCTAGGGAGGCTGCCAGAGTAAATTGTGGCAGGTAATTGTCTTGATTTCCGAGATGTGAATAGCAGTGATTTACAGCCATGGGGGGAAAAAAGCTCTTACAAGAGTGTTTTCACTGAGATGTTCTCAAGGGGATGAATGGAAACAGTGTGCCTTTAGAGTGGGGTTTGGTTTAGATGCTGGTACAAACTATGTGTGTGCTGTGAAAGAGGAAACAGAAGCCCTGAGAACTGTCTGAAGTCCTGGTAGCCGAAAGGCTGAGCACTTGGAGACAAGCAATGAAATCAGTGGACACAGCTGAAGTGGGGCTGGGCTCCTTTTAAATGCACTTGCAGAAGCCCAGAAACTTCTGAGCCCTGCTGATGTGAAGCAGGAAGGCTCCCCACCTGGGAAGGGATGGGTTGGTCTGAGTGGACTGGGGAGCTGGAGGGCCTGGAAGCTTACAGGTGGAGGATTTTTGGAGGTAAGCTAAGACCTGCTTGTTTGCTCTTGTGAGGGGAATGTTGTTAGGGGCTTGGGGGAGGCTTGTGCTTGTTGGGGTGATGACAAAAAGGATGAACTGAGAAGGACCAAAGAGGTGGTATTGGGGAAGAGAGTATTTCTGTGTGGCTTTGAATGTTGTTTGGGAGCTTTGTGAATGGTTATTGCTCTGGACTGTGTAGCATTAAGTGTGACCCATGCAGAGTTTGATCAGAGGTCCAGAGCAGCAACTGGAAAGATTTCTGGTTCAATTGTCTTTTTTTTTCTCTTACTCAGACAAATGAGCAATTAGCTTGTGAAACCTAATTGGGATCCAAGAAAAGAAGTTGGTGGAAAAGAAGGCAGGGTTTGATGGGAGCAGTGGAAAGCACATGCAGCATTGTCATTGGCAGAGTTGGGATGGAGACAAAAATGAGTGAAATGACAATCAAAGTAGATCTGTAGGTGCTGAGGATGGCCTTCCTTTGCATGGGGGCTGGCTGTCTGCTGCATGGCTATATCCCCTGCTGCTTGTCTGCCTCTAGAGGACATGGCTTTCGAATCTTTGGTCCTGTTGGGTCTTTGGTTACCAGTTGTGGTGCGAGGCGCGAGGTTTAACTCTCAGCTTCTGCCTGAAACTGAGTAGGCAGTTAGTCAGATCTCATGTGAGGTGTCACTCCGGTAGTCTGGTTACAGAGGCAGTGTTCCTGCAGTACCTGGTGATGTGGGTAGGAAATACCACATTTGGCCTCTAATGCCAGGGCTCTTGTTTGGAGCAGTATGGAGGCACAAACTTGGGTATAGCAAGTTCCACCTAAACATGAGGAGGAACTTCTTTACCTTGAGGGTGGCAGAGCACTGGAACAAGCTGCCCAGGGAGGTGGTGGAGTCTCCGTCTCTGGAGACATTCAAAACCCGCCTGGATGGGTTCCTGTGCAACCTGCTCTAAGGTGGCCCTGCTCTGGCAGGGGGGTTGGACTAGATGATCTCCAGAAGCCCTTTCCAACCCCTGCCATTCTGTGATTCCTAGCTGTCTAGTGCTGGTGGGTGCCTGGTTCTCTCCAGCCCTTTCTTGAGATCTTCTCATCCTCCATAACAATTGCCACCATTGCTCTGTGCTGGCACATCTGCTAAATTCTGTATTTCAATGCAGTTACCTTCTAGAGAGAAACTATATAACTATATTCTTTCCTGGCATGTGAATTTTTGTGGTGTGTGGTTGTTTGGGTTTTTTTTTAAGATATCTAACTTGCTGTAGATGGAGTGACTTCTCTCCCACCTTATTTAGAAGGAGCTGTGATTTGTGCTACAAGAGGAGTGTTCATGCTTGTGGTTAGTTTTCTGCTGCAGCTCCAGCAACGTCTCCTATAGTACTTCTTCCATAGCTTGTTCATAAGATAATCTCAGAATTTCACCTGAACCATCTACTTTTCTTCTCCACTCTAGAGGAAAAGGATATAGGTGATGTCTTCACTTCTGTTTTCTCAGACCTTCTAATTTCTGTTTTGTCTGTCTACAGCCTTGGGTAAGGGTTGTAAAGGTCAAGCCATATTCTCATTGAAGGTCTCAAAAGGGCTATCGAGTGCATCTTTCCTGCTTACTAGTGTAGGTCTCTAAGGGAAGTGTACTCTGCTTGCTGGAGCATGAAGGTTGACCCCTTGCAGGCTATGACATCTACAGACTGATGATGCTGAGGAAAACTGGCCTTTAGCAAGGACTTGTATTAACTGAAGTTGTTGAGGACAGGAGAGCAGTGCTGCAATCTGTGCCTCGTGGGTCCAGCTGAAAATTCACACAATTGCTGCTGCAAAGAACAGAGAATACCCAAGTACAGAAATTCTGTGGGAGCATAGAGTTGCAGGGGTTCATGCAAAGTCCTGAGATTTTCTTTTTAGGGAGGAGGGGTGAGGGACCAGCACTGCTCATTTGCCTGCCTCCTTGCTGCAGGTGGGCTCTGTGTCCCATGCATTGCCGTAACTGCAGGTTTCATATACGCCTGGTTTTTGCATCCCGAGTTGCTGTGCTTTCTGTGGGAAGATAATGCTCAGCTTTCCTGATGTCTGGAGCTCCATTCCATCTCCATTGTTTTCTAGACAGCATTGACATCTCATCCTGACAGTCCAACTGGGGCTGTAAGATAAACTTCTTTCAGCAGGCAAAGGAGGAGCATTTGTCCTGGGACTTTTATATTAAATTGTAAAGCTAAAAGCATTCTGACTCCTCACCCTTGGCAATATAGGAACTGCCACGTTGTTTTATTTTCATTATATGTGATCACTACTGAGCTGTTAAGAGAAAATTACTTTCTATTTCAGTAAACTCAATTCTAGTTTCAGACTGACTGTGCATCAGATGCTTAATTTGGAACCCACTCTCTTGGTGAAATTAAAAATTCAAATCTCCAAGCTGGAGCACTCAAACTGTGCTTGAATTAGAAATTGACTGCTGTCAGTGTGCTCTCACACTTCACTCTTTCTATTTTATTTTTTTTTTATTCCTCCCTCCCCCCTGATGAGTTTTATATTAGAGTCTTGCTGTAGATGATCTGACTGAGCAGAAGTAGTGGGAATCCACACTGTCACTCCGTAGACAGAGTGATGAAAGAGAAGTGTGGTGTGTTAAATAGACCATTCTTGATAAGGACTGCTGTGTGCTAATTTCATGATTACATGCATGTTTTGTGAAGTACTTTTATGGGATATGACTGCAAGCCATTAAGTGTTGTTTGAAAATTAATTTAGGAACTAACCAAACTTCACAGTTTCTATGCAAAATCTTCGCTCGCCTATTTTTGTGTAATGCTTAAAGCTGTTTTCAGATCTTGACTGTGAGAACCAGAGCTTTTTCTCCACTTGAGACATTTGCATGGACTGCCTCTACAGACTTTCATGCTGAAACTGGGAACAAGAGGTTTTTTTTCCCCAGGAATAAAACCAGCAACAAACCTTAAAAAAATCCCAAAGGTCCTGAAACAAGCTTTGGTTCTCTGTTGTGAACGTTCTCTGTAGGCTTGTGACTTCTGTGTCCTCATGCCTCTTTGGAAAGTGGATCAGTTATTCTCAATTATTTAACTATGAATTTAAAAGAATTATACTGGTGGGTGTAAAACAAATGGGGGCTGGATATTTGTGGGGAAGCTAAGCGTCTTCTGTTATTGATTGTGCTGAAGGCACACAGTGCTGGTACTGCCTTGTGTTCTCCCCGGTGTGCTTGGTTGTCTGTTGGTGGTCTACGGGATGGATTGCAGAGATGGATGTAGGGTAAATGATGACTAGGAAGGCTGAAAAGGTAACTTATGTTAGGTGGTTGATTATGTGCGTGGCAGTCCCAGCTATCCTAGTCTGACAGCAGAAGGGTTGGGTGAAATATGTGAGTTGTATAAGGAGGTTTGGAGACCGTTTGGGCTGAGGCTTGTCAGCCAGAATTTTGAATGCGAGATGTAGTAACACTGGAGAATGAGATATTAGGAGTGTCTGTAACAAGTATTCCGAAGTTTATTGCAAAGGTCTTGGGGCTTCCCTGGCTTTCCGCCCCTGGCCACACTGGGACTTGTGTAACAGTAGCTGACTGTATGAAAACAAAAACGAGAAGAGCAGAAATGTCATTTTTTGACAGTATCATACTATCTAAGTGGTCCTGCTTTCCTGAAACAGCAGAGTCACTCGGCTTTTCTAGAGCGAGTCTGCCACTTATTTTCTGGCCAACAAAATGAGTTTCCTTGTAGTGAAGATGGGTGGTGTAATTTTCATTCGGCTCGGAGGAATGCAGTTTTGTCTAACAGCCAAGCCTTGGGCCATGGGTTGCCAGCGATAGGGTGTTGATTAGTTATCGAATAGGCCTTCACAGCGCAAGTGCATGCTTTCAAAGGCTGGATAGTTATTGTAAAGGTCAGAAAGGCGTATTTCTGTTCTTTTTGTCACATGAAGGTGCTTAGCCCCTGATTCAGCAAGGCACTTGCTTGAGAAAAAAGCCTGCTTGTGTGCGTAGTCAATGCACTGCCGAATACTGATGGATGCAGACGTGTTTTAAAGTGTTAGCAGTATCCAACACCATTATAATATGTAATTAAGGAAATGGGTGCTTCTCTTATTCCCCCTGACTAAATAGGTGATTTTTAGTGACATGAGAGGTGTTTTTGATATTTACCAACTTTTTAAATATTTTTTTTTCTTAGTGTTAAGGTAAAACCAGATATAAAACATTATTTTTTTTTTCTTGAGGGGGAAAAAGCTTGATGGGCATATTGAAACTGGTATTGGCTAATGTGATTCTTACTCTGGAGAGGGGTGCTGCAATTTCATCAAATGACTTGAAATGAGTTGTTGCATTAAGGAGTTAAGTGGCTTAAATGTAGCAACTTAATGATATGCAGATTATGGGCATGTGTCAATAAAAATACAATTATTTAAACACTGGCTAAGGAAGCCCACTCTTGACTTGTAAAATGCACGAGTCTTAAGTGTTGTGCTTTTTTTTTTTTTAAATGAAAAATAGAAACTAACAGGCATTTAATGACTTTATAGAATATTTTGTATGTGATGTCTTGGAAATTTAACATTTGAATAACTGAAACCAGCCTGCAATTTTAGAAATCAAAGGAATCCTTGGTTAGGAAATAATTGATAAATGGTGTCAAATATAAAGTAGCTCAGCTATTGCTTGTATTTTATAGAAACACTTTATCAAATGCTAGATAAATCAAAGTAGTTAATATTTAATAAGTAAGATGAAAAAGATGAATGAGACCTTTGCATTTTAAGACTTACAAAAACCTGTATTCAAAAGTAACTTTCTTTGAAAGCTTACTTATGTAAAGAGATGGTACTGGTTTGTTTTAACATAGGCTTCATTGAGATCAGTGCTGTCATACTTTGAATGTTTTGTGGTATCTTTGAAATTCAGCAAATGAGTCAAAATGTAACTGATTAGGAACCTGCAACATTTTACGTATTTTCATGAGGTAGGAACTTAATAGAATCATAGAATAGTAATGGTTATTGTCATGTCAGATTGATTAATCCCTGAGAGTGATTCAGCTCTGTTACTGAAAGGTTAAACTTTTGTGTGTCCCTCTGTAAATAATAAATATTTTTGTCTCACTTTGTTTGTGTACAGTTTAATGCAGGTGTTTAAGGCTTCCTGGACAGAAGCAGCACTGCAGAAATTGCTTGGAGCAGTGCTTTGATAATTGACTTCGAATGTAACCGAGTATCTTTTCCTCCACACCACAGTTACTACCCACAAATGCTCTGAGAGTGAATTTGGTATTCTAATAAAAATCAACTGTGTGTATTATAGATGTATTCAGATAGATGAACTCTCTTTAAATTTGCGTGTTAATTTCTCAGTTATTTTCAGTGAGAACTTAATGAGCTTGGGGGTCTGCCTGTGGCTGGCTCTCCCCTTCCTTTGCTTTGCAGAAAGCATATGTGTTCATACTGAGGTGCTGGTCCAGCTCTCTGTCAGTCCACTACTGCTCTGCCTTGCACAGGTAATACTGGATGGAGCTAAGGACCTGCAGTCCTCTCCTGGTAGCATCCTCCAAACCGCTCATGGCTTGGACTACGATCTTGGGTATCATTCAGGCTGTGGTGCCATACCATGTACCATGTGGTAGCCAGCTGAGGGATTTGTGGTGCTGGAGTTGCTAGGAGGCAAACCTGGGGGCCATAAAGGAGCTGGATGGTAAACCTGTCTAGAGAGTTACCTGCAAAAATAAGGAGGAGTACAGGGGTGTGTGGTTCTTGTGTGGACTAGTTCAGGATGTACCACTTCAACCCAAATAATTTTTAGAATTGCATCTAGTTCACTTTGTGCAAATATCTAACGCTTTGGAAAATAGAAATCTTACTTACATTAGCTTAGTTTAAATTTGGTGTTTAAAGAGCTCTAATTGTCTGTCTGCTTTAGAAATTCATAGTGATTTACTGAGATCAATTTTGAACTGATTTTAATTAAACCAAAGAACCTATTCCATTTTTACAGGCGAAGCCTATAACTAGCCTTTGTAAATGGTGATAAGGTATGTCCAGTCTTAGGAAGGCTTTTCTTCTGCATGACTGATTTCTTCTGCTGAAGGCAAATGGAGACACTTATTTTGTATGTAAACTGAAAGGATTAAATTCTAAAGAACACTTTGTTCAATTTTTGTTCCTTTACCTGAATAGCGGTTCCTGTTTGTTAGGACTTCTATTACATTACTCCCAGTACAGCATTTCACTGTCTTTTTACAGTAGACAGGCTGATGGACTCCTTGACCTTTTTTATTTCTGATTTCCGTGATGCTTTTTCCTCTGACAAAAGAGAATGTAAGAGACAGCTGGGGTATTCTAATATATGGTGATAGGAAGCAGAATACAGAAGCTTAGCTGCAGTCCCATGGTGAGATGTGCCACTATTCTAGTATGTGGAAAATGTATGAATTGCTTTTGTTGAAGGTTATTTGGAGAGAGTGTAGTCAATGTTGGGAAAAGTCTCCTGGGAAGTTTCAGATCTACTGCTTAAATTTTTGTATAGGATGTCATTGTAGTGAGGTGTGTAGGAGACCTGTGTTAGGAGTTGCTGAGGTGTTTTGATTATGTACACATCTCTCAATCTAAAAGTTGATAAAGGGTTGTTGTTAGAGATGGATGTTAAATGTATTGCATGCAAGGGTGTTTTTTTTTTTTTTTTTTCTGTAACTTCTGTGTTTTTGAAAGGGCACTGTGTGGGTGATGAGAATATTCTCAAACACCTGAAATTTGGGCAATTGGTTCTGTTTTGGTAAGTAGAGGGCATAATTCGGCTAGTCACTAGAGTTCTTACAAGGGTGATTCTGGCAAAGAGGCCCAGTCAATATGTTTTTGTGTTACAAAATGGATGATGGTGCAGAGCTTGTATTCCCATTGATTGTGTGCAGGACAGAAAAATGGAATACCCTTTGACTAGTAGTAAATCCGTAAGAAACTGAAAATTGTCACCATGTAATCTTGTAAATCTACACATAATTTTTCTTTTTTGTATAGAAATGTACAGAAAACAAAGATAAGATGTCACATCTCTCACTTTCAATCTTTTTTGTGTTTTTTATCTTGGTTCTTTCCGTTCTACGAGCAGGAAATTTATCTTATCATCAGTTAAAGTAAGATATATATGGGGAATTTGAACAGAGGGCCCTTAATGATGTTAATACTACAGTAATGCAAGCGTATGGTGGTATTTGTTTACTAGGATTGATGATCCTGCATGCAAAACTCTCCTTGTGAGTACGGTTCTCATCTTTTTGATGCAGATTCAATCTGATCCTAGATGTGCTTGTAGGTCTGAAAATCACTCTGGATAAGTGAGACTGTGCTTTAGTGTGCTGCTACGTGAATTGAGAATGAGAGAGTGCAGAGCATTGCGATGCACAGGGAAGATGATGTGGTTCATTTATATGGGTTTGTGTCCTGATGGACTATGTTAGTGATTATGTTAGAGAGTACACTTAATAGCAGGTGCAAACTCTTTAGAAAGTGGATGAATACACACAGTGTTCTCTGGTAACAACTTTTATCCTTTATCTGCGATATGGTCAGTGTCTTTGTTTTGTTGAAATAGAAACCGATGTGCCGTTTGACATTCCTGAAACAATTATTTTGAGATGCTACAATACGTTAAGCCTAGAAAACTGCAGAAACGCTTTAATTTTTTTTTCTTTTGCCCTCCACCTTCCTTCAGATGGTCAGGAGCAGTTAATACCCGCAGCCTCTCTTCGTAAAAAGAAACTGGCAAGAAGACCTGGATACCTGAGGCCAGAAGCTCGGCGACAGATAGAGTTTCAGTCCCAGGGTGCCTGCAAGCCATTCAACCCAGAAGAGCTCAAACATGGCAGGCAGTGTTTTGGAGATTTTGAGAACTGCTCTCTACACAGAGAATACAAAAATAACTTTGACTTCTTACACTGTAGTTCAGTTTCAAATAGTGCTGTAATTCCCGCTAATGGGGTAACAACGTTGTCCACTGCTGGAAATATGCCAGGGAGCTGCAGTAATCGTTTGTGTTACAAGAGTCCACAGTCAGAAAACACAGCGATACCGCTTTACCCTGCCACAGCAACAAGCAAAAAAGATGTTTCTGCTGTATGCTGTACATGGCAGAAGAGCCATGGTGGTAAAGTGAGTGATCCCCAACACAAGTGTGCTTTGGATCAGACAGAAGTGAATAACAACTGTGAATATCAAAGCAGAGGTGTTGTTTCACAATCTGTTGGTACACATGATAATTTTAGTTCAAGTTTCAGCTTCATACAGCTTTCTCTGAACTCATTCTCTGGAGTAAGTGATGCTGAAGGCAAGTCAACCATCAAGGAAGGCGAGTACGTTCTGCATCCCAGCACTGCAGGAAATCTGCAGAAGCCAGAGGAGACAGTGCAGATTCGTGAGCACTCGCGAGCTTTGCATTGCTTCTCCAGGCCCGGAGAGGATTTGGAGTATGAAAATGAGACCACAGCAAATGATAAACTACAGGATTGTGAGACTGTCTCTCTCTCAGATACAGATGCAACGCTTTCATATTCTACAGATTCCTCGGATGCAGCATCTGCTGGCTCTTCTGTCACCTCTGGCTATGAGAGTAGCTTTACTGTTAGTGACCATAACTGGGATACTTTGATGAAAAAATACGAACCAGTGCTACAGGACTGCCTGCTTGGCAACCGCAGTACATTAAAGGTTAGTTATCTCACTTCATCTTTATTTCCTCCTCCTGGCCCCCAACCCGTTTGCGTTTATAGTGCCAAAGTCAAAGTTGATGTAGGAGTTGGAATATTAATGGCTTTTGTGACATTTGTTCACAGAGGTTTAGAGTAGCAGTCTGCATGATAAAAGTGAGAGAACCGGTTTCCTTTTCTATTTAGTTCTTTAAAAAAAAAAAGAAGGTGATGTTGTTGCAGTACTCAATTACTACATTTTACTGAAACTGTGATCCTCTCATTTCTAGTGTGTCACACATCAGTTTCTGCATTCAACAAATACCATTTTCTTTCACAGGTGGCTGTTTTGCCTGCAGTTTGAAATATATGTATTAAAAAATTTGGGGGTGGTAAGAACTCTTTCGGGGCTGTTGAGTCTGGAGTTTTTCTTTTTGCACATGTGTATACCCACTTAAATACCTACCGCGTATACAGGCAGTCTCATTCACTTTGTGGGAGAGGGGTAGGGAAACCTTACACAGTTTTTGGGATGGCAGGTCTTTTCAGTATACTTTGTTTGATAGGCACAAAAGAAACATTGCTATCTTTAATTTCTGTATTCATTAATTCATTGAATGGAGCATTGGGGATTTGTGCCCTCAGATGTCTTTGCCCTTGGTTAGCCAGTCGTCTGTGTTTAATTTGAAGCACCTTCCTATTGTAATGATAATGAGTAAGTCTCAGGCTTTTCAGAAAGGAGCAAAGGCAACTGTAGTCAAGAAACAACACTAAAGTTGTTAAAATTATGCTTTTTCTGTACTTATTAGCAAAAAAAAAACCTGTGGTCATCACATGGTGCAGATACAGGACATGCCACGCTGAAGCATCTCTTTGATTAGCTGAGCTCCAAACATCTTAACCAGCCTGCAGATAGAAAGCACTTTACTGTGACAGCATCAGTCAGTTTGCCGTGGGCATGCCTGGGCTGTGGTACCCAGGCAGACTTCAAATGACCTGCCACTGTGAGCGTGTGATGGGATAAACACTGCAAACAGCAGCAAAGCTGTACCCTCGGTGCAGATGGTTGTTATACATCATGTAGATGAAAAAAGTGTCTTTTCAACCATTCCTACTGCAGGCTTCTTTAAAACTCTATCAAAAGTATGGCATAAAATACAGCTTCTGCCTTTAATATCTTACGCATTCCTCACCAGCCTCAGAGAAAAAAGAATGGACTTTCAGGATGCGAAAACCAAAGTAAAATAAAGCCCTGAGAGAAAGGAAATATATACAGTATTGTGTTTTTGTTTGCTTTTGTTTTTCCTCTTGGACATCCTATAGCCTATTATTAATGAAGCATTTTTTTATTCTTTTCTAGCTTTATTTTTTATAGGTCTTTTCTGGTTAGTCCAATTTCACATACCATATTTAGAAGGGGTACCATTAATGTAAATGTCTTGCCTAACTTGTATGTTGATTGTGCAGCCACAATAACTGAGTGTTTCTGTTAAGTTGTTGACTGGCTGTACATATTTTTCTCTATGCAATTTAGAGTTTAAATATAGGGATTTAAATATGAAAGAGTTTCAGGGAGGGGCAAAATCTTTTGTAAATGCAGAATGTCTGAAGTATGGATTTTCTTGTGTTAGAAAATGCTTTCCCAAACATTGTCAGGCTTTGGGCTATGAGAACAAATATATGCTGCTTCTTTTTCCAGGCTTACCTTTTTCAGTGTTGATAGTGTCTTGTTTGGTACAGGTTGTGTATAAATTTAATAAGAAGAAAACACTTTTAAGTCTTTTAAGTGTAGCCATGTTAGACGGTGGCTGGCATGGCAATGAGGAGAGGAGTGCCTGCCTTCTAACCAAATTCTCCCAACAGTGAAAACTTGTGACGGCCTTTGAATACACACCTGGTTTTATGAAATTTTTAATAAATTCAGAACTTTGGTCCAGACCCTTCATGTTAACAAAGAGAAGCAGCAACTTGTTAAGTAAAACTTTATTTATGGTAAGAGGCTTTTCTGGTTGTGAAAGGGCACTCTCTATGTGGTATAGGTGTTTTTGGTGTTTTGCCTTTTTTCCCCCCTATCTAGCATTTGCAATGTGAACATTTCTGAAAATGCAAATGCCAAGGTTATGTAGATGAGCCTAAATTATATTTTAATGAAACATCACTGACTGCATGTGAACACAATTTTCTGTGCCACATCATGAGTATACTTGTTCCAAAATATTCATACTGTATTTCTTTTTCTACCTACAGAAGAAAATGTAGTTTGCATATGGAAATTCTGGATTTTTTCTGTGCAAAACTTGTATAGGCAAAAAATTGTTAGGATGGGCTCAAGAACGCACTCCTGAGTACAATATGATCAAGGGTAGATGTCATGCTGACAGAACCCTCTAATAATCCTTACTATGATTTATACAAAGGGTGAAAAATATCCTACAGTCACATGATCTCTTCTGCTTTTCAAGAAATGTTGTTTGTTATTCTCTCTATGTGTTTGGACTAAAGCCATGCTTGGCTCAAGTAGCTACAGTTCAGCTGACTTCCAAATAGGTCTGTCTACTTAATGAGTGTTGGACTTAACTCTCAAAACTGGTCCGATGCAGTAATCCATTAAATTTGTATTTCGTAGACGTTAATAATATATATATTTTTAAATGCCGCCTTCTTCATAAGGAGCTTTTTTCTCTTTGCATAGATAAAATCCTTGATCTTACGGCTTCAGAGGCTTCAGGAAAAAGCAATAGAGGAAGACGACTATGATAGAGGTGAGATTTGCTCCCCCCTACTCCCCCACTGGATCATGCTGCCTTTTTTTCCTTCTCCCTCCTTCCTCTATTAATTTTATTTTATATTTGCTACATAGCAATGGTTGGCTGTGGAAGTCTAGTTCAATGAACTGTATTGTTTATTCTGTTGTCTGGCAGGAAACAAATTAAAGAAAGAAGTAGGTCAGCAGCAGGTAGCAACAGTTTTTATCTTCTTGAGCCACATTACCATGTGGGAAGGTTGAAATCCAAATATCCACCATCTGGATCAGCTGTTTTGAAGCAGCATGACTTCAAAAATGCAGAAACGAATGAAGGCTTTGAAAGGAGAAAGGACAGGCACTGGCTGCTGACGGAGTGTGATTTGTTGCTTGCCACATTTAGTAATGGCACTACAGCAGGGCTCAAACACAGAAATGAGGTCAGTAGCTATTATAAACGTGAATGATACTGTCCTGTGGGATTAACTTGATGTCTGCTGAGTTGAATCAAAACCAGCTAGAGAATATGATGGTGATACAGCTGCTGGCAAATGCCTGTGTTTGAATAGTGCTTTTCCTTTCAAATGCCTTGGCATTTCTTATAAGCTCTGTGTGTGCGCATTAATAATTGGAGAACCTATTAACACGTCTCAGGTTTCTTAACGTTTACTGTTATTGCAGTCTGTGTTCAGGTACTCATACTTTGATAAGTCTTGAGGTCCTGGATCAAATTCTTCCCACTAGATCTATCTTCAGTTGGGAAGCCCTACAAACATTTCAGTAAAATCTACGTGGGTACCTCAGAGAATAAGGCTGGAAAAAGATAGTTCCTTTCCTGCCACTTTTTTTATTCTCAGCTTTTAAGGGTGGAGGAGTGGTCAGACTTGTGGTTTGTCTTTCAAAGTTTACGTGTGAAGCTTTGCAGTTGTACCATGGCTCTGTTTCCCTGGTCCCAAAGGTGTTCCCCAAGTTGGTTAAAATGTATTTTAATAGTATCTAGGGTGTAGGTGTGTTTTGCAAAGAGTGAATCTATTGGCCTTTTAAAGGCTTGCCTATGTACAGGAGTGAAGTCTGCCACTGTCATAAGTCATGCTTTTACTGCTGCATCTCCCAGTGGGGAAAACTTTTACGTATATTAAATGCTGAGGATGTTGCAGATATTTGTGGGTTTAATACCTGTCAAATAGACATTATTGATAAGTATGCTTTACATGTGTAACGCTCGTAACTCTGCTTCAAGTGGCTGTGGGTTGAGTTCTCAGTTGGAGACTTCCTTGACAGCTGTGTACTCAGTGCGTGTGGTTCCCACAGATTCCAGCTGGGATCCTCTGGGCAGTCAGCCATGCTGACGGCGGTATTTTAGTATATCAGGTATGACATCTGCTTGTGATACCTTGTAGTAATTGACCAGAGTGGAAAATGATGACTTGTCTAACCTTGCACAGAAAGCTCTTGTGTAGTTTTCCTGGGTACTAGTCTGGTATCTTCAAAACAGGACCATCTTTCAGCTGACCATCATTTTGTCAATCACCCTTTTTAGTTTCCACCCTAGTTATCCGGTAGGTAGCCTTGAGGGTGGTTTGCAGAGTCTTGTATTAATTCCCCTCAGGAAAATTGTCTGACTGAAATGTGATTTCACCAGGTATTGTGGGCATAGCTTGCAGAGAGCAAAAGTGGCAACAAAGGTGGAGAGGTATCTCCACAGGTGGGATTGCTGTTTTCTGCGCTAAGTCTGGCATATATAGGCAGAAAGCATTAGTCTTGAAGAGGGGTCTAGATACTAAGGTGCTTGAGACTCTTTGCCTTGGGTTCCTCCATCCCTTTGAAAACTGGAACTTTGCCTTCACACAAAAGTTCTCAGAAAATGCCACGGTCCATGCGTGCATGTGACCATGCATCCTTAATTTTATCAGTTCCTAATCTTTGAGGCCTTGACCCACGTTCTGTCATACTGGTCTTTGTTCCTCTTCTAATACAACTGTCAGCTGCAGTTTTTTTGTGACTGCTATTCATTATTTTTATGTCTGAATTGGCTTCCTTAGTTTTTCAGAAAGACTAGCATGGAGAAGGTGCGGTGCTGCACGAAGAATTAGAGCTGTGACCTTCCCTCCTCCTCTTGTAGTGACAAACTTCCACCTTTGCTATGTCACTGCTCCTGGTGGAGAACAAAGTCTTGCCTGATGTGAAGTGGAAGTTTGAAAGGTTATTAAAGAGGTTACAGATTGGCCCAGTACCAATTTCTGTTCAAGTGAAATCTTTAATTAGCCTTCTTTAAAGGGATCTTATTGCCAAATATTGCTAGCAGGGAATGGAATAGGTAAGTGCACAGAGCTGTGATGTGGGGCGTAAATGGAAATAACGTTGTCAGGGAGTGAGAGAAACCGACATGGTCTATGAAGAGGGCTGAGGATGTTTTAACTATAATGCTGAAAAGAAAATTGCTGTCCCTGTAATTTGAGGGACTTGTGTGAGTATAGAGTGAGTCCCCTGCTAAGAGCAGTACTGTTTTGAGCTGGAGGTTGTGGTGGAACGGGTCTTGCTGATTTGGGAGTGCTGCAGAGGAAGGGGAGGTGTAGTATGTTGTAGTAGCTGCAGAATGCCCTGTATGTGGAAGAGATGAGTAGAGGGGAAGGAGAACAGGTGGAGGAGGGGTGTGGGTGGCTGTTCTCCCTCCCAATGGAAAACTAAATTATCAATAAATATGTTATCATGTGTAACTATGTTATCCCTTCAGTGGTAGAGGCTCTTCTCCAGCTTCAACCATAGACAAGAACTCAAGAGATTTTTTCCGACTGTGGCTCTCTAGGAGCCACCCAGTCTTGAGGAGAGGGCTCTGTTTTTAAGAGCAGTTCAGTGGGAGGGAGATGTGTTTTACTCCTCAAAGTGCTCAGGACTGGTTTCTGCTGTCTGACACTGCAAGCGTGGCAACTTATGGAAAGGCAAGCATCTACTGTCTGATGTTGCTGCTTTCCTGCTCTCCGGAGCTTTCCGAAAGCTCCCGTAGTTTATAGTAACTTTTGAAGCTGAAATATAAGTGAAGCGATGCCCCTACAGTGGGGGGGAAGCGATGCACTGTGTTTTCCCTTGTGGCAAGGAGACTAGGGAATGGCACAGAAATAAAGGCAAGTTTTTCCTGCTACAAAGTCATGAACAGATACCTTGTTGCAAACAGGTCAGGAATAAGGATATATTTGTGTTTTTTTCTCTGTAGGGAAACACAGAACAGATGCTGCTGGGTCTGTTAGAGAACATGTGTGTTTTCCAGGTGCATGTTAATGAATTAGCTTTTATTTCCTGAACAAGTCTTGTTGTTGTTTTTTTGTTTTTTTTTTTTTTAAGGGATATTTGGAACCACAGCCCGCCATTGTTGTTTAGGAGAGAAGTGAGTGCCTGTTTAAATCTTCATCTTTTTTCTTCCAAGTTTTTCCTTTGTTTAAATTAATCTATTTCTCTGTCTTCCTCTTCCCCTCGAGCTTGGGCAGTACCCAGCAGAAATAGCTTTTGCCATTGCTTGTTTACCTGTGCTGTGTCTTCTTAAAGACCTGCCTTGGCATGGTTAGGGTGTTGGTGTAGAGGAGCTTCAATCAGTCATTCATTCAAGCAACTATAGTTTCTTCCTATACTTTCTGGCAGTGCTGTGTGTGTGTGTGTGTACGTTTGTTCTAAGAGTGTCAGGGGGCTGCTTGGGGCAGGGGCCGTTCATCCGTCCCATGTTGGTGCTCATCTGTTAGAGGCCACTGAGCACGGTGCTGCGAGACCTGCAGGGTGCTCTCTCTTCATACTGTAGCAACCATGGGTTATTTCAAATGCAGGCGTTCCTTGGCTGCGAAATATTTGTGTGAAATGCATATTCAGTGAGACAAATCTCTTTCTCAGTCCTGCTTTAATTTTAAATAGGCTGTTACATGTTTTATTGCTTGTTCTGTCTTTGTAGATGATGAAATATCAGGAAGTAGCTTATTTTTTTCTGTATTTACTTGTGGTCTCCTCTTGATGGCCACATTACTGTATATTTTCAAAGTAGGTACAGTACCATGGGAATATGGTAACAGTGTTTTGCCTTGTGTAGCATATAGTAAAAATTGGCCTGTTCTCCAAGGATCACTTGGAGTGTTGTCATGGCTCATTATTCATGATGGAGCTTGACAGCTCCAAGGTTAAACACACTGCTGAATACAGGAGGTAAAAACATTTTTTAAAAAGCCAGCATATTTTTCTGTCTCTGGGAGTTCTGCTTGCAGTAGAAGTATTGCTCAGTACAAATGCATTGCCCAAATGTTTAAAAATGATTTTCCTGTTCTTTGCTTCTTGAACTCCTCAATCTTGCCTGGTGCAAGGGGTGAATAGATTGGTAACTACGTGTCAGGACTGAGTCTTGCTGCTTAACTCCACTAGTGGTTCACACGCCCTCTTGTTATTCAGAAATAAGTTTCTGTAGGACTACTGACTCTTTTCTTATTTTTTTTTTCTTTTGGTTTGTTTTAATTCTTGCATGCAGGCATGTGAGTGTACAGATTGACTGCTTGCAACCGGTAGGCAATGGCAACTTCCCTATGCAATCAGATTATATTCAGAGTTAGGCTTCTCCAGTTCATTGATTCGATCAGAGTAACTCCTTGTCAGTCCAACCTGGCAGCTAGAATATAGAAACATTTACGCTTGTCATGGCAAAACGTATCCTATCTGTGCAATGAAAATTCATGCTGTAGATGTATTTAACATCATGTGACCCTTCAAGTATTTTAGTTGAGTCTCAAAGCTAGAACTATGTGAACTGGTGAGCTGCCATGGGCCTGTGCACCAGGTACTCTGCAGAAAAATAGTGTTTGTATATTGTTTTCTTTTTATTTATCTTCACTTGTGCCCTTTGAGACCTCTTCATACCAATTGTCCTTCCCATGTCTCAGGATCTGCAGGGCATCAAGGACAAAACCCTGCTCCGTGTAGGAGTTGAGGAAGCCCATTTCACACATTTTCCATTGATCTCGAGTGTAGGAAGGGAAAGGAAAGACTTTGTAGCAGTTAGCCTCCCTTACATTTACACCAGAACACGTGCTGTTGCTCACTTGAACCAGCTATTAGTTTTAAGGCAACTACAGAGGGAGAAGAGTAGACTATAATGTTAAGTAATGTCTTGGTTGAAAATGTCATTTGTTAAATGGTATCCATAGGGAGGTTTTGGCCACTTCTTATGGTTGTACTTGTAAATGCTGAATTAACAATAACCTCAAACTCCTGGTGAGATATATAGTTGTTTGGTCTTTCCAAATTTCTTTTTGCAGTTTAAACTGGAAAAATACTTTTCCAGTTTAAAGTGCAATTTCTAGTCATAGGTCTTAAACATTTGAACCATTGATCTTCAAGCAGATGGGTGGTGTGTTTTGGGTTTGTTTTTGGGTTTTTTTGTTTGTTTTTCTGGAAGAGCTATTTGCAGATGAGGGTTGGTTAGAATCCCTGCTCTACTGTACTACTATTATCTTGAACTAAAATGCTCGCTTGACAGATGGTCTGTTAAAACAGGACACAGAAATGAAGGCAAGTTAGCTTCTTTCTGAGGAAGGACAGTGAATTTGAGAGAGAAGCTGTATTTGGGAATGACTGTCAAAGAAAATGTTACTTTGGAATGTATTTTTTTCATGATGGTGTGTACCTGCAGAAGTAAAACCCTTAAACCTAGCTGTATAGTGAGTGAAGTTCTGTATCTGAGGCTATCAATTAAATAAAAGGCGATGGATACTGGAGGGGTAGAGCTTCTGTGACACAGGAGACTTACTGGGAGGTTGTAACTTGTAGTTGCAGGCCGGTTGGGGTGGATGGGACAAACAGGGCTTTCTGTTGTGCTATACTGTCAGAACCTAGAATTTTCCTGAAATCTATGGGTAAGTCTTTTGGGATTTTGTTTTTGTAACTTTACAGTAAAGCTATTAAGAGAAGGACTTGTACAGATTCTCAAAACTGAATCTTTGCATGGCTTTTGTTTATACTGTCTTTCTCTGACAAACTCAAATAACCTCCACAAAAGGGTTTGGGTTGTTAAGGAAAGTATGTGCCTGTGTGAAGTATGAATTAGTCTTAATTTTCCTTGCAACAAAACAGAAGCAGCACAAGCCTTGCAACTTTTTCACCTTGCCTGGGTTTCGCTGTTTAAGACACCAGACTGAAATGAAAAGATAAGATTTTTTTTTTTTGTCCATATTCATTTATTGTTTAGTGCTAGATGAAACTGTGGACCAAGATGCTGCTGTTCAAATGCTTGGTCTTGGCTTCTATCTACTAGAGGCAGTAATGACCTCACCGTTTCTCTTTATGCAGTCTGTGTCAGGCTTATCCAATTGCTATTGAATTTTTTTTTTTTTTACAGGAGTTGAGACAGTTATAATTTAAAGGTCTGAAACTCCTTATCTTAACACCAGGCAGACAGCTGGAAAACTGTCAGACCTGTTTTTTTTTTTTAATACTAAAACAATATAGTAATGGCCAATGTTTACGAGAGGGAGTATACACTTTGACTTGTTGTGTTTGCTTATTAGATGTGTAGCACTTGCAACTTCTTGAAACGTTTTTGATGCAAACTCTCATTTTGGCCCAGTTGTTCAGTTTCTGTCATGCCAGAGTGCATCTTTGAGGTCCATCAGGATCTTGCTGTTGGTCTGCTTATAGCCACACATTGAAAATGCAGTCATGCCTTTTGTATCTTTAATTCCTTAGCCAATATTGGAGAGGAAGCTGCTGTAGTCATGCAGTATCTCACTTAGACTGTGCAGCCTAAATATTTTTAGGAAGCGGTAGTATTTTGTGGGATTCTACTATGCTCTCTTATTTTAATCTTGGCCAGCGTGTAGAGGTTCAGCTACATCTTGTGTTTCTGGAAGCTGCTTGACAAAAAGAAAATTGCTGAAGTTTTGGCATACCATGTGCTTGGAAGCTTTCTATACTCCCAGCCATCTGCTGTCTAAAACTGACACTGCGGGCTACCCCTCCTATGATAGTTGGGCTCTATTTCTCAGTCCATGATGCAGCCAAGCTGTTCCCAGACAGCCTGGCTAGTCTTTTACAAACAAACAAGCAACGAAAAAATCTGAACAAAATAAGCAATTATGGATAATTTAAGAGCCTACTTGCTGAATTGCAGCTTGAAGCATAGAGCTCTGATGGGTGTAACTCAGGAGAAGTGTTGATGTGCTATCTGGACAGTACCCACTGAGTGAGTGACACGGCTCTCCTGCTACCCAGCCCATCTGCTTACTTTGCACTTGCAAAATCATGCAGCCCAATTTTACATTCAGGACAGACTTATCTTTCCCTTGCTCTTTAGAAATATTAACTCCAGATAAGAAAATTGTCTTTCATTTGCAGTGCAACCACTGGAGATGGTAAGACTATTAATTCAACCGACAACTAGAAATTGATTTTGCTGCCTTTGTCTTACACTTAGGATATAAACATTTTAAGGGAGTGGAGGGACACCTGCTCTTTTTAAATTATTGTCTGCTTAATAAATGACTGGACATGGACAGAAACTTCTAGATGGCACGGTAATGCAACTTCTGTGTAATTGGGGATTTAAAAGATGCTGAATGACTGTGACTAGTATTTGAAAGCAAACATGAAAGTCTTCCAGTGCGAGTCCTCTGTGGGGAGCTGATAATGCTCCTTGCTGATTGCTGGGTGGTATCTGGTCAAATTCCTTAATAGGATGCTTTTATTGGAGACCTCTACGGACCTTCCATTGCCTGTCAAACTCCTCTGCAAAGTGGGATTGCCTCAAGTCAATGAAATTCTCCTTTCTCATGAGGTTTCCCGCCTGTCCCCCCTGCCTACATGCCCAGACCCAACTGCCCATGCTTGAGTACATTCATAATACCGCTGGCATGTCTGCCTTCTCCAATGCTTCCCTGCACTGCCTTTGGCATATGCATGTTTTTGTGGGTTCCTTTCTTATCATTAGCAAGGTAAAAGTAGTAAAAAGTGCTGTTTTGTGGACATCTTCAGACCTCTTAAGACAGTGACAAGGTTGTAGCAATGAGTGTTAATCAAAAAGATGGAGAGGGTAAATTTGAAATTCCTAGCATTCTTACACGTTAACGTACTTTGGACAAAGAGTTACTGAGTCTGAAGGAAATGCTGACAGCGGGAGCATCCAAACTGATGCCGGCTAATGTGAGTTTTAAACTTCTGCCATCGATGCTATCCTACCAGTCTAATACTAATCAGGATTCCTGGTAGGTGTTGATTTGGGAAGTGGGAAGTGATTGGGACATCTCTGTGCTTGCTGAGATTTTAAAAGCATGGAAAAGTAAAAGAAGTTAATGAGTTGGACTGGTTTGATGTAAGGCAAAGTTGAACACAAAGCAGAATGGTGCTGTGTATCAGAGGCCTAATTCAGACTTGATAGTGGGACCAAATATAAAGTTGTGCAGCTTCTTCAACTGCAGAATGTACTATTCACCTGACTTATTTGTGGGTATTAATTCATGCATGCCTCTGTCATTCTAGAGTGCCTCTTTTTATTTCTCTTCTAGTGACATTTCACGGAAGTAGCAGCGTCTTGGAGAAAAGACTACAATGTTTGCTAGAATGGTTTGCAATGGTTGCTAGAAGCTGCCCAGGATTTCTTTGCCTTTTTAAGGAACTGTGTTAGTAGGGGTAGAGAGAAAAACTAGACTGGGTCTGTGTGTACTGTGGCACCATACAAAGCATCCATTGCATTGCACCGAAGTGTCGGGAATAGTGGTGTAGACTAGAGCACCTGGGATAATGGTCTCAACAAGAAGACCTCCTTATAAATGGGTGGATCTCTATTGGTGTTTTTTTTCATTATCCTGTACCTGAAATATTTCTATGAAATATTTCTATGCTGTTGTAATGTCCATCCCTAAACTTGGAATAGGTGCAGCTGACCTGAGATCTACAATTACAATATCTAAATTTCAGACAATTTTGTTTTCAGTTTCTGCCAATACCTGAGCAAACTTTCAAATGGCATGTTGCAAAGAGGTGCTAACTGAGGTGTCCAGAAAAGCCAGTGTATGTGAGGCGTGCTAGGTGAAACAACACAGGAGACAGAGGCTTGAATTTGATATGCAAAACAATATTAATTTCAGTACTTAATAAGCACTCTTGAATAAATGTTTTTTGTAACTGTATTTTTTCCCTAGATCTAGGATTTAAATTGTGCAAAAGATGACGAGGGAAATTTTTTCTTCATTCTCTTCCTGCTGTGTTGTGAAGAAGTCAGGTAAAATTAGTCTAGCATTGTAGACAAAGATGTTGAGTTTCTGGAGTTAAATACTCAGGATGGTATTTTTGAGGACCATTATGATTTCCAGAAAAGGTTTGTCACTCGGGGAAATGCCTTTAGGAGTCTGATGATAATCAGACACCAGTTCGAGGAAGGGCTTGTGTGCCTGGAAACTTGTCTTATTGTTCCAGCTTAACTAGTTGCCCTATCTGACCAGTTAGCAGGTCAAGCCTTGTGCTACCTGTTTCATGGTGTCATGGTAAAATGTATTATATGCAATGTTCTATATGGTGTAGTATTGTGAATGGGGGTAGGTAGGGGACCAAACTACGCTTTATAAAGTGAACTTTGTAAAGTTCTAACTTGACTTTACAAAGTGGTAGGCTAAGTGCTTACCATTCACACTTCATGGTGAAAACATGGCAGTTGCTTCTCTCACAAAAATGTCAGTTTGGTACTCTGCAGTAGCCATAAAAGCTGGTCATGTTAGGAGAGTTAACAGGGGACAAAACTGAAGTTCTGTTGAGCCATCGTTGTACTTTGTCAATACAGTTCTGGTCGCTTCATCTCAAAAATGATATCTTCATCTGTAAAAGGTCCAAAAGAGGACAGCAAAGATGAGCTAGTGCAGCTGTTTTTATATTGCCGCTTAAATGCAGCGTGCAAAGTGAGGTATAATTAAGTGTGTACAATAAAAAAAAAAATCATTAAATATTTCTATAAGAGGTGAATCTGAAGTAGATAGTTAGGAAGGGGAAACAATTCTGTCTGGCTTAGAATAGCAATTGATAATATGCAAGTTACAAGTTTTACCTGCTTCATTGTATCTGCAGAATGAAGAGAATGTGTAGATAACTAAAATCTTCAACTAGAAAAGGTTTATTATTATCATAAAGAAATTTTGATTATGTATTAGAAAAATGGAAATTCAGAATCAAGTAGTTTGGAATTTCTTGTTATGCATACCAGTAGCAGTAAAAGAAATGCTGCTGGAATTAAAAAGATTTTTTCGAGTCTTCTGGATGAATTGTTATTATCATTAGAGAACTATTTGTTTTGAAGTCATACATAAAGTTCTCGGGCGTAGCAAGTACAGGGGAAGCTATTTCAGTTTTATTTTCGACTAGCAGGTGTATTGGAAAACTTTTAAATGTTTTTCTATGTAAAGTAATTCTGTGGAATTAAGACCATTCAACTTTGAAAAACTAAAAAACACCTGTAGATGAAAAGTATGTCCTTTAGGCTGCTGGATTTCTGAAGGCAGATGGGAGAGGTGGTAGCACTCAGTGTGTGACTTCTTCATGTTTAGTTTTCCTCACAGGGGTGAAGATCAGCCATGCAGTCACACCAACTATCTGTCACTTCTAGAATTGTACCTATTTTGAAATGAGTCGTGGCATCAGAGAAAGGCAGATGAGCAGGGGTGTGAATATCAGACTTATTCTTGACTTTAATTCTGCTTTATCTGTTTTTGGAGTAATTCTTTTTAGTCTCAAGAGATTTTATAGTTTTAAATGAAAGCATACAGTTAACCCCCCCAAAACAATACAAGCTGTAAGTGGATTTTTCTCATCAAATGCATATGAAACACTCTCATAATTTTTATAATGGAAACATTACAGGTGGTTCACTGTTTTGATATTTTACCAATGAAACTTTTCTCTCTTCATGTGTTGTTCTCCTGTATTTATGTTTTGAGATAAGAATTTCACTAATGTGTTGGGGTTTTTTTTCAGGAAAAATGCAAAGCAACCCTCTAAATATGCACATATACTATCTGCTGAGGATGTATTCCCAACCAATATGTCATTTAGCAATGTGATGGATAGCAAAACTTTTTTTTACCCTCAAAAAAATTAATATAATTGGGGGCTTGTGAAATACAATATAAATTCACAGGGACAGTGTAGATGATATTGCAGATAGAGATGCAGAAAGAGGACCATTAGCTTCATCAGGTAGAGGAGATGCTTGCCTTCTGGAATGGATTGCTATTCTGAGAGTTCTCTCCTGCTTCATCTATGAGACTGCGTGCCTCCCCATCCACTGCCCTTTTCTCTACTTCACCCTTAATTGGCTTTATTCTGAATCATTTCAGAAAGGTCATGAAAATTTAACTGTTCAGAAGGAGGCAACAAGAGCACTTTGAATAGAAGACTTGTATAAGCCTTCAGTCTCAGGTGAAGCAGCTGAGAGCTTTGGAATCTTTTCCAAAAAGCCAACATTTGTTTATGCTGACCATAATGATGTTCCCACTGTGGGTCTCTATCTTCCACATAACATATACAGTCCCTGTGAACTTGAACTGTGCGTGTTTTAAGTCCCTATGTGCATTCCCCCCCTCCATTATATCAGTTCTTAGGGAAAAAAATTGCTCTTTTGTCTGCTCACCACAGCCACTGCATTTGTGATACTGATGGCAGCTTGTGGAGCAGGATATGAAATGATTGCTGGAGGAATGCTTTTAAGTAATGGAGAGAAATGGCAAAGGCAGTAGGCTCTTGCGGTATGACAGAAACCATGTTTGGTTTCTTCTGCATAACTGTTGAAACCATTGGTGTGTCAAGGTACGGTCTTCTCGGTCTATATTTGTTGGCTATCGTACTGCATTGAGCGGTTTGATCATGCCTTGCTTGGGCCTGACATTGAGCAAACTTGGGGTAGATTTGAGCATCAATGCCCTGGTTAGAAAAGAGAGGAGAGGGAGCCTAGGTGAGAGCTGCAGGTCTGTGGGCGTGTGTGCACTGGAGGAGATGGCAGGATCTGAGCATCTCTTAGGATTATGGGAGGAGAGGAGATTTTTTAGCCAGGAAGCATGGTTTAACATTGGGTTTAAATCTATGAATTGAGTGAGGTCTTATATATAGCTCAGCTCTGGATGGAGGTAGCAACTTATTTCTATCTGTAAATGAGGTCTAAATTTATGAGGTGATGTCACAGCTAGGCTTCAGGAAGGGGAGGGATGAAGTTGAGTTGTAGGAAACCATCAGTACAATTGGATTTAGTGGAGGCAAAAAAAGAGTTCAAAAAGCTTTAAGACTGCGATGAATCAGGCCTGCGTAAACGTAAAGTACATGACTTGTTAGAGCTCAAATAGCTGAGGGTGTGGTTCTGTCCCCAAAATGACATTGTAATGTTTTACCAAAGAAAGTTGTTGGTTTTTTTCATTCCATCTTTCACGTTTTGATGTTTACCTGCTCCGTCTCAAGGCTGCGGGTTACTTGTAGTACTGGCAAATAGTCTGTTATTGTAATGGAATGATTTTGGCTGCTACTCCGTGCTAGGCTGAAGCTGTGCTCTTTTCAGTATGAATCCTGAGTGACAGTGAGAACTTTCTCCATGGGAATCATCTGAAATTAAATGACTCTCTTAATGACGAGCATATACAGAGACAATACAGAGAGAAAAGGTTCCTGCTGTATGCCATAATGTAGTGCAAAGCCTAGTAGTGGGATTTATTGCTGAAAAATCCTCACCTATCAAATATCATTCAAGGGGAACAACTTCTCAGTCCTTAATCTGAGCAAGAGTCAAACTGGTGAACTGGAAGCAGAAAGCTCAGTAGCGCATTAGTAATTCTACTGAAGTCTTGTGTTTACAGGTTTAAGAAAGTTGCTCTGGTGACTTAAGGGTGCTACACTGATCCTGACCTTCTCCAAATGTGAAAAAGCAGTATCTGCTACTCTATATTCATAGACCAAATGTCATACTTTGTTGCCTACATTCACAGAGGATCTGCTGTACTGTCCTTTCAAAGAATAAACAAAAAGAATAAAAAAAGCTGTGCACTTAAGAGCTGAGCAGTAATTAAAATCAATGCCAAATTTGTATTGAAGTGCAGGGGGTGCTGGTTGGAAATATTTTAATTATGACCTTTCCTTTCCGGAGAAAACACTTGTGAGCAAGAGCTGAAATTGCCCCAGTTACAGGCAGGTTTCAACAGCTGGTTATTTTGCTGCCATCTAACTAACAACAAGAATGAAAATAGTGAGGAGTTCTGAACAAAGAGGCTTCAGTCCTGCTGTGTCCCCTGCCTCGTCTCACAGGACCTAGGGCAAGAAGAGTCAAGATGTATGAATGTGGGTTTTTGTTTTGTGTTTTTTTTAAATCTTATTTTTTTTTATAATGTTGTATAGAATGACAAGATTTTCCAGGGAAAGAAAAGCTGAATGTGCTGAGGAGGAAAAAGAATGAGAAATACTTGGAAAAGAACAAAAAAAAAAGCCCCAAACCCATACTGAAGTAGAATTATTCTAGAATTAAAATTTAATTCTGTTTCAGAGCACTGCGCCTGCAGAAGCACTGCTACTGGAGTAGCTTTCTGATATTAATTATTCTGCCATCACAAGTCTGTTCATGTCTGACTGCAGATAAGTCTCCTGAGTTTTGTGCAGTTTTATATTTCCTGTCTCAGGTGCGTTTTTTTCCACCTGTAATTCCCAGGACTTGTAATGAGGATCCAGTAGGATGCTGTTATTTCCTTTAAGTGACTCTTACATTTCTTCTTTTTGGACATTTTTGAAAACAATCATGCAGCTCCAAGTAAGAAGGAGGAGAGAAATCTGGCAGAGGGAGAAGAAACAATTCCCCATGCCATGCCCTGCATTTGTCCTATTATCAAATGTCCTAATTTTTTTCATTTATATGCCATGTTGCTTGTTGGTCGAACCTGCCTGTTACTCTGTAGAAGAGGTGTTTCTCTCTTCCCTCCTCCTGTTTTCAGAATACTTAGGTGCTGCTTTACCTGTAGGTTTTGTATTGACTGACCCATTCTGCCTGACTCTTTAGGGGCAGCCTTACATGCTCAGCAAAACTACTTCTCGTTGGGGTGGAAGGAAAA
Organism: Rhinoptilus africanus; assembly: GCA_013400135.1. NCBI lineage: Eukaryota > Metazoa > Chordata > Aves > Charadriiformes > Glareolidae > Rhinoptilus > Rhinoptilus africanus. The sequence continues at coordinate 48,520 of VXBO01000241.1, read as the reverse complement.
AAGCCATTTCCTTTTCTTGTAAATCTGGCAAGGAGAGAAGGCAAGGCTGCTTTTCTGTGTATGGATGGCAAATGCCTCCTCAGTGCAAACAGATGGGAGTTATTCAGTGTGGGCAGCAAAGCAGCTGAGCTGTATTTGACTTACTTTCTTCTCTTGTAGCACACTTATTTGTTGAATGCAGGAAAACCATTCTTCATTATGTCAAAAAAAGTGAAACAAAGCTTTTTTGGCTTGTTGAAGTGTCCTGAAAAATGCTGCTTTTGCTCAGATAAGGAAAAAGAAATTAATTCAGTTCCTGTCCAACCTAGAGTTCAGTTACGTGATAGCTACGGGAGGTGTAGGTTGTGTAGGGGCTGGAGTCATTTAGGGGAATAACGGAGCAGACCTGGTTCTGCTGGACAAGCATCCCCTGGGTTGTAGCTTTAAGGAAGCAAACTTGGATTTTGACTTCAACAAGCTTGTGGCAAGAGGTTTTCTTGTACCTCCAGGTATGCTCCTGTAGGGTCTGTGCTATGAGTGGTGCCAGCCACACGTCCTGGCCTCCTTTGTGTGCCAGCAACAGTGTCACGTATCCTGTCTCTCTGGAGTTGGAGACCAAGTCTGCCTTGTGTGCTGTGCCTGCTTTAATTTGTCTAGAAGCCATTTTTTCACTGCTTTAATTTTATAGGGTATAATTGCTTAATAGAAACTTCCTTGTGAAGTGCTTCTAATTGTCGTTCAGAGTGAATGCTGTTAAGAGCAACTAAAAATGAACAGAATGGTTGCCTACAAAATCAATTTTTATTTCAGGAGTTAGGAGGGGTGGAAAATTAGTTTTTCAGAGAAGCTTACTCTCCTTGCTCCTAAAAGCTTCCTAAGAGGCAGCCTTTCCTCTATTTCTGTTACAAAAGTGAACTTTTGTGCTCAGAATTCCTCGCTCTGAGGTTCAGCATGCTGCCTGGCCTTCTCTACTCTTACCCAAGTTATTTCTTTCTATAATAGACGTGGGCAGGTCGGTGGCTTCTGTATTTTGCCTGCTGCTGGAGCAGGGATCCTAGAAGCTGCGGCGTATTTAGCCGAGATAGATGTGGTTTTTTTCATTTCTTTCATGTAAGGCAGATGCCTGTGGGGTTCATATTTCTTTGTCTGTAGGAAGATCTAAAGAGTTGTTGTTTGGATGGTTTGTTGTTCAGGTATGTGTAGTTGATGTGTATATTAGTTCTAAGGAATGTCTTCTTTCTCATGCTTTTTTGTATGATCTTAATTTCTTTTCCCCCATCCATTACAAAGATACGTTGTATGTCTGCCTTAAATTACCAAAGTCCATTTTTAATATTCAAGATTTATCTGTCATGTAATGCAACAGTACAGGTTGTTCATCATATCTCCAACGCCTACTTAAAAGAAATATTGCTAAATGTTACCTGTGGTGCAGAATTCCTTGAAGTACCTTTGGGAAAGCAAAGAAAGCATTTATACAGCGCTGGTAGGCAACCAGAAAGGCAACCTATACCAAAGTACACTGGATAACCTTTGGGAAAATCAGGAGAACAGTGTGAAATACCATATTTTTTTTTTTTCAAATTCTCATCTGCAGGCCAATTGACTCTTGACAGTTGGAGGTCTTTTTTTGAAGTGATGTATAGTGCACAAACGTATCATCTTAGCTTCCAAGCGAGTAGACAGAGGATTCTGGGGCCAGCTAAAGGTCACAAAAAATACCAAGTGTCCCTTCTATGTGAAGGGGTTTAAAGCAACAGCCCAAACCAACTTGCAGAAGAGAGAGATACAGAGAGGCTGGATCTTCCTTGATGTTAATATTCTGCTCAGCTAAGATTAACTGACTGCCACAGATTTCTTTTGAAGGTTAAGATGAAGCTGTGTCAATGCTTATTTCTAGTTAGAGAATGTTCTTCTTGGGAGCTCAGGGTAAGGTCAGAAAGTTGAATGAGCATTCTGTCATTGCCAACTCTCACAAAATTCATGACTGTCTTGCTTCCTCCTATTTGTGAGGAGGCCAATTTGGCCTTGAATATCTGCTTGAGAAACAGCCTGTTGATTTGAGATATATTTAGCAGTATTGTGCCGTACTGCCTATGTAGTGCTTCACTGCAGGTGATGCTCTTGCCATGCTTGTTTTTAATCAATATTTAAACTGCTTCTTTCTACCTTATTGCTCGGCTGCTTCCAAGCATAGGTGGTTGCTTGCTACTGAAATCTGTGCGAATGACCATAACAAAAATGGGAGTGTTAATTGCCAGGGTAATCCTAGTGGGAAATATGGATCTGTTACAACTGCTGTCCCCAGGTGGATTCTGTTACTCTGGGGCTTTGCGCTTGTTCATTCAGAAATATACTGCTTGGGGTTCCTTTCTGGTGAAAGGGCTAAAAAATGGCTATTTCTTTACCGCTATAACTTTGGCCATGAGGAGTGGCCAGGGCTCCTGCTGTACAAATTCAAACCCAGCAGATGATGTTTTAAAAATGAAGATTTCCAGTCTTTCAGACATGGGAACTGTGCATGAAGAGTGCATCCTGCATGCGCAGGATTATATGAGGAACTTTAGTGACTGTGAGGCAAGCAGCTAACTTTCCCACGTCTCCCACTCTGATACCCCCTTTTCCTATGCCCTCATCTGACAACATCAGGATATCTCCTAGGAGTAATTTTTCTTCCCTCCACTCTGTGTTCTAGGAAGATGCTTAGCAAGTGTCTTTTGTTTCCTCTCCTGTGTTACAGGTTCTTTCTCTACTGTGCCATTCTTATGTATTTATTTATCCAGCAGGCTTCAGTAGCCTGTGCTGCTGCTGTTTCTCTTTGTCACCTGATTAGCAGGCCTTGAATATGCTCCTCACCTGCTAATAGGGGGTGGTAGTGGATATTATCAGCCTGCTGCTTTGCTGCTTTTCTGTGGTTGTAACCATCCTGTGGGCTCCAGGCTCCGAGCTGGTGCAAAATAGTTATTCTGCTGCCTCCCTGTAATCTGAAATCAAGATTAGGGGTGTGATGACAAGGTGTATCTTCCTTGTTCCTTTCTCTCAATGAGTTAATAGCTTTCCAGTCTGGTGAAAATTGACCTTTTCTTAGCAGGTGGTGTTTCCCTGCATTCCTTTATTTGCAGCAGCCCCCCAGGTGCCCAAGGAACATTAGTGCATATATGAAAGGAGCTGGAGGTCAAGCCACTGTGCTCTTTCATATGGGAGGGAGCCTCACACAGTATATCTACTTGCACCAAAATTACATGCTGGTGGTTTGAATTTGTGACCTCTGGAAACTAGTAAAAATTTGGGGGGTGGTGGTGGTGTGTGCTTGTGTGGGTTTTTTTGTTTTGTTTTGTTTTTTCTGCTGGCTGTGAGTGGCTTGGGTCAGATTCTGCAAGGCCGCGCTCGGCTCCTAATGATGTTCCCTTCCCTCCCTGATGCTTCAGGCTTCTATGTGTGATTGCAGGAGAAGAATTCTGGGAAGAGGCTGGCTTAAATTTAGCCTTTGCTGTCCTGGTCTGTTGGGAGTGAGAGAATGGGATTGTACTTCTGTCTTGCTCTTTGCCTATACCTTTTGTCTTTGGTCTTGTCAGAGCTTCCCATTTTGGAATAACAGTGGGATGATTATTATCTTTTTTAAAAAAGCAAATATTTTCATTGAATCCTATACTTTTTGCTTTCTCTGTTTGCCCAGGAGATTAAATGTCTGGCCTCAAGTACTCTTCTTCTGACTTTCTTGCTGCTTTCTGTTATTTTCCAGCCTAACCTCTCACCTCAAAGCGCATTCCTTGAAACCTCTCTGCCCACTGCCTGTGGTCGTCTTTTGTGTTTTATGTCATACTTTCTACTACAGCTGGCACCATTTGCACCTTCTTAATCATTTGCATCTCTGTTCCTTGCCTTCCTTCTTCTTTATCTATTTCTGTTAGTCCTGTGCAGTCACTCTCCCTGCCCCCGGTATCTCCGGGAAATTCCCAGGCTACCTTTAGTATTGGGAGTGGAACACTTGTATCGAGCGATCATGGGACATCTGTGGCGACCTGGCTCCTGAGGCTCACACATATTTTTGTTTCTTCCTTTCCAAGTTGCTGCCTACAGCTAAAGCTGATTATCGTCTTGATTGCTTCCATAGTCCTGATGTGCCTGCAGGCCTGCTGGCAGCTTGCAGGCCTGGGGTTCAGCTGGAATCACCCCTTGCTCTCACCACACTGGGTGAGCTTCACGCTCTGCCCTGATGAGAGCCTCATGGCCAGCCACCAACAAGATTTTAATCCTGTTCCAATCCTTTTTGACAGAATTTGAGAAAATCTCTGTTTGTTTCACAGCGAGGGGTTGCTGTTAATGGATTTAGGTAAATAAGCCGAAGTGGTGTTTATACATGAGGAAAATAAAGTCAAGCTAGGAAAGAAGAAGAAGCTGTAGTGCTAGAGGATATCTTAATATCTAAATATCTTGGTCTTTTCCTTAGAAAATAAGTAATTTTAAGAGTCAGGTTAAGTGTAAGGGCAAATAACGGTTTGTTTGTGTCGCAAAGGAAGATTTGTGAAACTGGATGGAGTGAGCAGGAATTATCTGAATTGGACAAGAGGTATTTTCATAGAATCATAGAATCATTGGGTTGGAAGGGACCTCGAAAGATCATCTAGTCCAACCCCACTGCCAGAGCAGGGTCACCTAGAGCACATCACACAGGAACGCGTCCATTTTTTTCTACTTATAAAAGATTTCTAACTTCCTGTGAGTTTTATGTTAACTTTCTTGTCCAATAACAGTGGAGGAAGAAGGTGAATATAAATTAGAATGATGACAGTGCAAATTTTGCAGTGTCAGGGAGAACTTCTGTAGAATTTGTTTGAAAAAATAAAAAAGGCTTTTGATCATCAGTGAAGCTCAGTAACAGGGATAATAAAGTAGGAGGCAAAGTAGTTGTACAGAGGGAAATATTCTATAGGAGTTTTCTGAAAGAATAACATTCAGACTTTTACTTTCTTTGAATATTTATGCAAATACTTTGTTGCATTTTTATTATACTCTTTCATGTATTTGACATATTGCTTATTGTACCTTGATTGCACCTTCTGCTAAAATCTGTTTAAAAAATATTTCTGGAAAAGGTTTTGGAAAGATATCACAGTGGGATTTTGTTTGAGGGTTAATTTCTTAACGTTCATCTTAGCATAATTGCATTAAGTATAAGGTAATTCCTGGAGCCTGCTGAAGAGATCTGTAGGATTTCCTGGCACCAGAAGCTTGTGCAGTGTTCCAGAGGCTGGCAGACTGCCCCTCTAGGCCTTTTTCTCCATCCTTTGAAATGTTGAACATCCAGTTCATTGCTGCAGGCAGGATCTTGTGCTGGATGGACCTGAGTCTGATCTAGTCTGGCAATTCTTGTCACTTCAAGACTGTTTTTATTTCTTCTGCGGCTGTTACATGCTTGTGTTTTGTTGTATTTATGTGCTGCTTGGCTTGTGCTTGGAAAGGTATAAGATATCATCTGTAAGCATTTTCTAGTGTTCTATTAAAAAAAAACCCCAAAACCATTTTTCTTCTGCACCTTAGGCCTATATAACCACTCCAGCCTGCAAATAGGCTGCACACCCAAGAATCACACTGACTTCAGTGGATATCAGATTCTTTAGATTATGGATTTTTGAGCTTTTGCCCCTTCAAGTAGGAGAAAGCTGGCCAAGGGCAAATTTTATTTACCCAGTAATGCATCCCTTTGATGACGTTTCCAAGTAAACATAAACAGCATTCTCTAGAATGGTGGGGGAATATTGTATTGTGTTAATGCAATCGCAGTTAAAACTTCCACATCTCAAGGGTCATTCATCAAACGCAGTGCTTTGTTAACCTAAAAGACTTCAAAATGATATTTCCTGTCTGTTACTGAACAGCTAGAAAACAAGGATCTTTGCAACTAACTTTGTTTTCTTCTGGAGGTTCTTTACTGCAGCTGCTTGCAAGCTAACATTGCGATGCTGCTGTTCATAGGGCTTGTAACTGAAGAAAAACCATTATGGCTTTCTGAGATCTTGATAGTGTTGTTATTGAGTATCTTTGAATAACTAGTTGAATTTGACACACTTAGGAAATGTGCCAGAGGGTAAACCGAACATTGCTCCCATTCTTGCATGTGGCAGCTGAAGTGGCAGTGAAGAGGTCTGTGAAGAATGCCACCTCATCCCTTGGCCAGCTTCCAGCCTCCCCTTCCCTGAGGAAATGAAAAATCTATGAAAGGAGTTATATGTTGCTATGTTATGTCAGATTTTTTTTTTTTGATGGAACAATAATGCTTTGAAAGAGAGGTATCCTTATTGACAGGATGGCCTGATTCTGTTGCTAATGTTGATGATGTTATAATTTCTATTAGCCTCATTCTGGGTACATTCAGTTAGTTAATGTTTATTCTGTATCATAGGGACAGAATTGCAGCTGTCTCTGGTTAACTTTTTGTTTCTTTAACAAAAAGCTATTTCTCCTTGATTTAATCTAAAGCTTGCTTAGGATGCACATAGTTTTTGGTTATATTCAGCTGTCATCAGGGAAATCTAGTAGGATCTAAACAGCTTTGCAGTAAATCCAGATTGCACACTATGGTGAGAAAGGTCCTCGGGTTTTTTTGCTTTGAGAGTCCTGTGTGTAAAATATTTCTACTACTTTTCCCGGTAACTGCAAAATTTCTTCCAAACTTGTCTCGATACAGGATCTGAATCTTATGCGCTACTATTTAGTTTTTAATCTTTTATTAATAACGAAAAGTGAGAGTACACTAATTTGGGTTGGAAGGGACCTTTAAAGGTCATCTAGCCAACCCCCCTGCAGGGAGCAGGCACATCTTTAGATCAGGTTGCTCAGAGCCTCATCCAGCCTGGCCTGGAATCTCTCCAGGGATGGGGCCTCCACCACCTCTCTGGGCAACCTGGGCCAGTGTCTCACCACCCTCATTGTAAAGAACTTCTTCCTAAGGTCTGATCTAAACCTACCCTGCTCTAGTTTAAAGCCATCACCCCTCGTCCTACCGCTGCATGCCCTTGCAAACAGCCCCTCCTCAGTTTTCTTATAGGCCCCCTTCAGGTACTGGAAGGCTGCTATAAGGTCTCCCCAGAGCCTTCTCTTCTCCAGGCTGAACAACCCCAGCTCTCTCAGCCTGCCTGATTTTCATGTGAATTACTTTTGGACTGAGGTAGTGAGACAAGGTGAACCTGAACATCTTCCTTCCCCTTCTCTTCCATCATTGCACAACACAACCCAGGCTTCCTTGGGTGATGAGGGTCATGCATCTGTGTAAGGTGGGTTGTTCCCCACCTAGCTGTAGGATTTCAGCTCCAGCATTAAAGTAGCCTAATGTTAACTTCTGTATTTGTATACATTAATTTTGCATTTTCCAGCACATTGTGATATTCCAGGTGATAGAGTGATACTTTTTGGAGAAGCAGAAGAATGTTTTGATGAGAGAGAACGAATTATTATATAAGAATGATGAGCTAAAATTAAAAAATGCAAACCTGAATGGATTTCCTTTTGTTTTTTTTGGGTGGTGCAGTTGGCTGCTTCTTTTTGGTTTTAGACTACACGATCATATTTACTTCTTGCTGTTTTAACTGTAGGCAAGCTGCTTCAGTCTGCTTCAGATGAGCTGTCCATAAAATGGGTATATCATCACTTGGTATAGTACAGTCTTTGGAGTTTTAATGGAAGACTGTAGAGCCCACTGAGCTCTTCTCATGGTTGGAGCTTCAGAGTTGTAAGGTGTTACTATCCATCAATGCTGACATTTTAATTTTCATGTGTTTACGGAAAAGTTGTAACTTTTTCATGTAACTCCATGTATTGTAATTGAGTACTTGTGAAAGCCATAGAGCCTGTAGGTTAAGCTGTTCTCATTAGGCTGTATAGGCCGTAAGAAAGCACAATACTGTTAGTTTGTCAAGTATTGGAAAAAAGATTAAGGACTTGAACTGCTTTTTTTTTTATATCATGTAGATTACAACAAAGTTATTTCTTCTAGTAGCAATTATTGTATGGAGTGACCTTTACCGATTTATGACATTGATGTAGCGGAAGGGACATTTTTCCACTTGACCTTTATGCAATGTGTCGGCTTGTCCTGTAGCACCAAATGAGTTGCAATTGACAGATTTGATGGAACACTAACTTGACAGGAGCTTATTGTTGGGAAGAAGATATGTGTTGAAATGTGGAGCCTCTAGTAAATAACATGATAAAAGTTATTTGCATATCTTCCATCACTAAGGAACAACTTGCTTAGAAACAACTGCTGCCTAAATTGCAATTTGAATGCTGATTAACTGAGATTCTAGCAAAACAGTCATCAAATAGTGTTATTTCCGAGTAAAAAATTATTGCTTAAATCTTTTTCCTTTCTTTATTGTTCTGTAACCAAATAACAATGGTTTTCTATATTTTAACCTTACTTCTTGTCTTAACGCCTCTGTCCATGAAAGGAAGAGGAATAAAAGACAGATAAACAGTTTTTATTTTATGACAAGGAAGACATGCCTCCCAAGAGGATAGGAGAATGTGTGTGTTTATGTGTGTGTGTGTGAAGATAGATATCGTAGAATACCAGGTTGGAAGGGACCTCAAGGATATTCTGTTCCAGCCTTTCTTGGCAAAGGCATGGTCTAGACAAGATGGCCCAGCACCCTGTCCAGGTGAATCTTAAGTGTGTCCAATGTTGGGGAATCCACCACATCTCTGGGGAGACTATTCTAATTGATGATTGTTCTCACTGTGAAAAATTTTCCTTTTGTGTCCAATCGGAATCTCCCGTGGCGTAACTTGTACCCATTACCCCCCTCGTCTTTTCCATTTGACTCCTTGTAAAAAGGCAGTCTTCATCTTTTTTGTAGCCATCCTTTATAAATACTGGAACATGGTGATAAGGTCTCCTCTAAGCTTTCTTTTCTCGAGGCTGAACAAACCCAATTCTCTCAGCCTTTCCTGATTTGGTTATTTATTGTTATATTAAATAATGGTCAGGTAGAATTCTGGGAAGAGAGAGGTTCTGGTTGTGGGGAGGAATGGGGAGCTATGAGCACAAAGTGGGGTGCAGGTGGATAGTGTAAAGAGAATCATAATGGAGGGCCAAACCATCCCTGCCCCACTGCTCCAGCTGGGAAGTGCAGAGGTCAGCTGCTCTTCAGATCTGCTGAATTAAAGCAGGGAGAGGATTGTGCTTTTTGAGGAGAAATTTAAAAGCAAAGAACAAAAATCAGTTATTTCAGGTGTCTTGTTATAATCCAATACCTCTTTCTGCCCTGGTTGAAAAGGTTCTGATACTTCCTGTAAATAAAATAATTCCACTTACGAAATGGATACGACAAAGTTATAGTGGAACCCAGGATCTGAGACTACTCAAGTAACAAATTATCGTGGCTTTTTATGTGGCTCTTTAAAACTATTGAGCAGCAGGATTGATAAAAGAGCAGCAAATACCATCTGTCTGATCTACATATTTTACCACAGTTCTTCTCAAGCTGTCCTGTTGAGGTAAATTAAAAAGGAGCTGAATGGGTGTGGGAAGGGAAAGCAGCTCAGCTATCTTCTATTGCATTTGCAGGAGGTATTTGGAAGGAAAAATAGAGGTTTCTGTTCAGACAAATCAATGTAGTCCTTATTTGTTATTTCAAAGACAAGCTGCTCAGACAATTTCAGTAGAAGGGGGGTGATGCTGGACAGACTCAAGGTGAGAGGCTGGATAGAAATGTTTATTTTGCTGTGGCAAAACAGGTGGTGTGGGGCTGCTGGCATAGAGTAGTAAGATTCACTACTGTAGCAATTCTATTTAATTGTAACTCATTAAGAAAGTATAGATTAGTTACTGTGAAGCTGTATGTTAATAACTTATTTCTTGCAGTGTTTTAACTTGTAGTTAGTGTATGCTACAGAAAATAGTAGGCTTTAACACGTTTATTTTATGTGCTTGCAGGAGATGTGTAGAAAGCTCAGCTGCAGGGCTGGAAGCAGAACCTGCATGTGGCGAGCTGTAATTCTGGGGCCTACAATAGGATCACACTTGAAAGATGTATCCCTCATCCTTTCTGTAGCACGTTCTTTTCTGAACACCTTCTGGAGAGTGTGGCAATAACCAAACCTTTCTCCCTGAGCTCAGTTTGTAGTGTTCCTGCCCTTGCCTCTACTGGCCAAGTTCTATGAGTCCCATTCTGCTCCTCTTTCCCCTTCCCTCCTGGCTCTGATTCTCATCTGGCTCTGTCAACGCAGATACTGGTCTGGCAGCTTTAATTTCCAGCCTGAGGAAGCTCTGATAAGCAGGTGGAGAAGCTGCTGGAGGCAGTGAAACTTTGTGGGCTCAGGCTGTAAGAAGGCAGCGAGCCTGTATTTAGAATTTTCAAGTTTCACAGCTTGAAGCATGGAGTCCACTGAAAGTGCCTTGGCACTGTTAACAAACACAGGCCTCTGCTTTGTTTCTGAAATAATTGTTTCTTACTAACCTTCTTATTGTGTGAGAAAATAGCTAATTACTGACCTTCTTACTGTGTACAAAAAAAAAAAGATAGTCACTGAGCTGATGTTACAGATAGTAATAATGAGGAGACAACCAGAAGTAGTTAATAACTTCGAGGTTCTTCTATACGTCAAGTATGTACTCCTATACCAATTAGGACAGAGTTATGGCTGCTTCAAAGAACATCCTTATTATCTTCATGAAGTTGGCAAACTTACAGCAAACTTTTACTGTCCTGAGATGTCTCAATACCTTAAAAGGATAATGTGAGGACGGGTCTCCTTACCCAAACGATGACCGAGACACTCATGCTTGCATTGAAGTGTTTTGCTGACGCAAGAAAATTTGATATGCATGTGCAAAAAGGCTATTCAGTCATCCTAATGAATATGTAAGCCTAGGTGGGCTTATGTATTAGGTAGGCAGAATAATGAGAATATTTTGTTTATAAATAATGGGTGAATATCCCTGGTAAGGTGTGCTAGATTTGTGGATTCTCCCCCTAGCACTCGATGTCGAATAAAGCAATATCTCCTCTCTAAACTGCTTTTGGTTTTGAGGGCTTTTATTTCAGGTAACAGCACTGCTGCATGACACTTGGGTTGAGCACGTGAGAGGTTCTTCTATGGATCTGCATGCTGGAGGAGGTAGGGCTCCTTTGCAGTGGCTGTCATTTGGTGGGCTCCACTGTTCCTATGTGAATGCAATCCAGCCGGGCCTCTTGACTGCATCTGGTGGTTGATGGGATGTTGTCTCACTTGTAACTGCTTCAATGAACGGGGACCAAGGTGGAGTGAAAGGGCTGTGGAACTTGCCTAGAGAGCCTTTTGGTCTTCTCCCCACTGATCTCTGCCGACATCCTCCTGTGCAGCTCTGCCCGCTACCCTGTGTGCTTGAGGGGTGATTCTGACACCTGAAACATTTCTAGGAGCTCTGTGCTGGGACACTGGGGACAACTGCAGAGCCAGGATGAAAAGATTATCATATATGTGAAAAAAGTAAAGTGTGTGTGAAAGGGAGGAAGGTTGGGAAACAATAATTAAAAAAAAAAAAAATTCCAAGATCCCTTTTGTTTAAATAGGAAGGAGAGACTGGGCTCTATCTGATTTTGAAATTAGAAAATTTAGAGGTGACTCCAGGAGGTAATGGTCTTTTATAGGGAACAGAATCCTGTAAAAGAACAGAAGGGCACTAACTTTTAAGAAAGGGTCAAATTATGAAAGGGATAATACAAGGTTTCTTATGCAAGAAGCACTTCAGATTGTGTAATTACAGCAATCCTTTTATCTGAAGATCTCACACAGGTGTTAATTAAGCCTAATGAGGCCCCTATGGAGCAATTGTTATTATCTACATTTTTATAGACACAGAGGACCTAGAAGCTGAAAGAAATAGGGCTGTTCGTCTGAGATTATGTAGTGCAGCACGGTAGAATTGGTGCTCGTGAGAGAATATGCAGAGTGTGACTTGAAGCCACCTGGCACTGCATGAAACCGTGCTGTATATCCCTACTGCTGCTTTTTTTATTTTTTTTTTCATGAAAATAAAGGTACATGTAGATGCATAAAAAGAAATTGTGGACAAAGAAAAGTTACTCTTTCTCGATGGGCTGTCTTGATTATGCTTGTAACTACCCTGGTTTTGTTTTTTCTTTTAACTTTTTTTTTAACACTGTGCTTCGTAGTTGCTGGTTCCTGTGATATTTTGGCTGGCATTTGGTGTTTTGAGAGCCTTATGGGAACCAGCAATAAGGAAAATATACGAATGTTGGTGAGGTGTTGTATGTTAATTCCTTTCATCTGTTCATGTCAGTCTTTCCAATGCAGAGCAGACAATTAGATTGTTTTGTGAGCTCCCTACAGGGAAATCAAACAGTTGTTAATTGTTGTTTTTCTTCCTGTAATAGTCTCGAGCTGTTGATAATTCTGCAAGAAATTCTGTGAAAGTACTAGTGAATGCATGAGGATGGGGAAACAGAATTTTGAGATACTCTACAATGCTTTGTTTGTAGGATGTTGGACTTTTGATCGAGTCATCTAAGCTTTTTGTCTGTTTCTGACCGTACCTCACATAGCGTGTGGGTGGTTGCCTGCCACGTGTTTAGTTGTTTTATTCGCCTGGTAGTGGAATATGGGGAGCTGCAGGACTAAGCTTGTAAAAATTGCCAGCTTTGTTTCTGGAACCCTCCATAATGGGTTGAAAGTACTGGGTGCATTGACTACCCACTGCCATGATGTGTGTGTATAGATTTGTTCCAGAGAGGTGGAAATATTTCCTGACATTCCCAAAACGGCACTATTAAATGTTTTGAAACTGGGGATCAAATGGATGAAGTTTACCCCAGTTATGCTTTGGTACCAAAGGCAGTCTCAGGAAAGCAATGTTGAAGATAGTAGTTAGGAAATAGACAAGAGCTTGGTATTTGTATATGTAAGCCAAATAAACTGCTGGTTTAGGTCAACTACTAAAAGCCTTATTTTGTCTATTTTTTTGTCTCTGTGCCCCACCGAAAATTAACTTCATTCTAACCTTTGATCACAGTCTGGAGTGTGGTGGGAGGGAAAGGGAAGTTTGTGTAAATTTGGCAGTGTAATTCTAAGTCCAGCAGAAATCCAGGAGGAACCCAAATCACTTTCAGGAAAGAAGGGAGACAGAAGAAGCAGATGCAAACCCAAGGTGTGGAGGGTGTGAGAAGGAAAGAGGATGAAGAGGCAGAAACAGAGTGGGGAAAAACTGTGGTGTAAGGGTGTCTGTGAGTTGCTGAGGAGAGGGAATTGGTTAGTGAGCCCAAGTTCAAAGGGAAGGGCAGGAAAATAAATTACTAGATGTTAGCAGTCAGCAATTATTCTGTGTCATTTCCTTTGCCATTGNCAATTAGATTGTTTTGTGAGCTCCCTACAGGGAAATCAAACAGTTGTTAATTGTTGTTTTTCTTCCTGTAATAGTCTCGAGCTGTTGATAATTCTGCAAGAAATTCTGTGAAAGTACTAGTGAATGCATGAGGATGGGGAAACAGAATTTTGAGATACTCTACAATGCTTTGTTTGTAGGATGTTGGACTTTTGATCGAGTCATCTAAGCTTTTTGTCTGTTTCTCACCGTACCTCACATAGCGTGTGGGTGGTTGCCTGCCACGTGTTTAGTTGTTTTATTCGCCTGGTAGTGGAATTTGGGGAGCTGCAGGACTAAGCTTGTAAAAATTGCCAGCTTTGTTTCTGGAACCCTCCATAATGGGTTGAAAGTACTGGGTGCATTGACTCTACCCACTGCCATGATGTGTGTGTATAGATTTGTTCCAGAGAGGTGGAAATATTTCCTGACATTCCCAAAACGGCACTATTAAATGTTTTGAAACTGGGGATCAAATGGATGAAGTTTACCCCAGTTATGCTTTGGTACCAAAGGCAGTCTCAGGAAAGCAATGTTGAAGATAGTAGTTAGGAAATAGACAAGAGCTTGGTATTTGTATATGTAAGCCAAATAAACTGCTGGTTTAGGTCAACTACTAAAAGCCTTATTTTGTCTATTTTTTTGTCTCTGTGCCCCACCGAAAATTAACTTCATTCTAACCTTTGATCACAGTCTGGAGTGTGGTGGGAGGGAAAGGGAAGTCTGTGTAAATTTGGCAGTGTAATTCTAAGTCCAGCAGAAATCCAGGAGGAACCCAAATCACTTTCAGGGAAGAAGGGAGACAGAAGAAGCAGATGCAAACCCAAGGTGTGGAGGGTGTGAGAAGGAAAGAGGATGAAGAGGCAGAAACAGAGTGGGGAAAAACTGTGGTGTAAGGGTGTCTGTGAGTTGCTGAGGAGAGGGAATTGGTTAGTGAGCCCAAGTTCAAAGGGAAGGTCAGGAAAATAAATTACTAGATGTTAGCAGTCAGCAATTATTCTGTGTCATTTCCTTTACCATTGAATTCAGATGCCTTGAGATAGTGGAAATTATTGGATCTGACTATATGCTAAGGAAAAAATTTTTTACAGTCAGGGTGGTTAAACACCGGAACAGGTCGCCCAGAGAGACTGTAGATGCCCCATCTCTGGAAACATTGAAGGTCAGGTTGGAAGAGGCTCTGAGCAACCTGATCTAGTTGAAGATGTCCCTGCTCATTGCAAGTGGGTTGGACTAGATGACCTTTAATGGTCCCTTCCAACACAAACTATTCTATGATTCTATGACATTTTAACTTGTTATTTGATTTTTGACTTACGACAGGCAGAGTAGTTGTGGAACAATATACAAATATACACCATTATCTATTATTGCTTGCCTTCTTAGAATATGGCCTTTTCTGGATAAAGTGGAGCAGCGTAACTTATGGGTGCTAGGACAGTGACGGATGGTGGAAACTGTAAAAGTGGAGAGGCTGAACTAAGCTAGCATCTTTAGTTGTTTTTAAACAGTTTTTAGTCCTGCATCTACTGATTCAGAGTGCTTGGGAAGGGTATCAGCTTAATTGAAGGTGAAGTTTTAATTCTTGAAGAGCATTGGGTATAAGGAAGGAACAATGAAAGCAGAAATTAGTTGTATATATTTGAGATTATGTGCGAGACCCGCAATGTGAGAAAACACTAAGCATTGTTGTGGGAACTCATGAAGGGGAACGCAGGGAGCAAGAGATGAAGAAAAAATATTTTCTTTAAGCAAAAAGCAGAATTCTGGCATCCAGGTACTCATACATAATGAATAGATGTGCTGTATTCAGCTTGGTTGCCGCGAAGACTTCCTTTATCTTCTCTCTCCCCTTTTGTTTCTAGAGCTTCAAGTTTCCTTGTAGAGTTCCCCACTCGAGTTTTCAGAGCCATTTGTTGGGGTTGTGTGCATGTGTCTGTAGTCTCTTTATAGTTCTGTGTGTAATACCCATTCTATAAGAAACAATATTGGATACTTTTTCATCAGTGTGCCTTGCCACATAAGGAAGATAATGCTGTTGAATTGCATTTTGGTTTGGGTGGTGCTGATCTGTAGCTGATGTCTTAAGCAGAACTACAAGCTGATTTCTTCACATATTATAGTCCTTGGGGAACATTGCAGTTTAACATATGCCATACTAAAGTCTGTGCTGCTTTCTTTCAAACTTAAACCTAAAGCAACTCTATACCTACTCATTGGTGTTATGTAGCCCACTCTTTGTGCTGCTTTGTTGTGTGTTTTTATAGCATGGCTTTTAGAAGTATGAAGATAAACCTTTATGGAACACTTATAATATCTATACTAGTTGTGGGCTTCTATCACAAAAAAAAAAATCTTTCAAATGGTATGCTTTAGGATGATATTCTCAATATATTCAGGTTAGGCTGTAACAAAGGAGCCTTTTCTTTGTTTGACAGCTAGAACAAAGCATGTTAGATTCACAATATGTGCTTAAATAGAGCCTGGTACAAAAAGAATGACAACATAATCTGACTGTGTCTCTAATCATAAAATCCTTGATTGGAAAGCACAGACATAGTCCATCAGATTTTTAAATTTTTTGTTAGAGTATTTAGAACTTGATTTATAAAAAATGACCAATATCTCACAATATAATGCAATCAGTTGTAGAGTATTGCATTGTTTCTCTGTTAATTGTTTGGCCTGTCTTCTAATCAACTCATGGTGTTTATTCAGAGGCAGTGAAGTAAGGCAGATGTTGGCTTAGAGATTCCTGGAGCAATGAAAGGGACATAGTGAGCTGGGACTGAATCGTCCACAGTTGACATTAATATATAGCTGACAGTTGTTCATGTATGTGAGCCGGGCTGATTGGAAACCTTTACTAAAGCTGCTCTTCTACCATCTCCAATAAAAGAAGGTGCTGTATTGCAAGCCAAGGAGCTTTGCATTGATTTCTGCTAGCTTCCTTGTCTTGAGGGATCTTTTTAAGAGTGGAATTTAATTCACAGTAGGCATTGATGCCATTGAGCTGCATAGCCTTACTTTTTTTAAAATGTAGATTCAGCCTGGAATCAGCGGTACATGTTTTTCTTTATTTCTGTACTATTTCATTCGTAGTGACAGTACTGTCAGCACTGCTTACAGAATAATGTTAGTATCAAGTAAAGTGCACCAGCAATCAGCTTGTGTTCTTTCTCTAATGTATCTTTCGATGTTACTGTAAATTATTTTTATTGTAAAGGCATATTGGAAATGTAGGCATCTTGGTGGTTTCATTGGAAACTTGATGTTTGTGAAAGACAATGAAAAGCTAACAGTCAACAGGACATTGTTTATTTTGTATTGTGAGCTGACTAAACCAGAAACGATGTCTTCCAAAAAATGCCTGCACATTAAAACTCTGGTGGTGTTTGAAGGAATTTGCAAATGCAGCAAACCTGAAGATAAGAACTATATGGGATAGATGCTGTAGGGAATCATACCTTTATTTTAGTGCAGTGACAAAGGATGAGTGAGGAGTTGCCACTTACAGAAAACTGTCCGCTATTTCAGCAACTGTTATGCATGTCAGGCACTTCAAAAAATGTAATTACTCTAGCATTTAGAAAATTATAGAAGTGGCTAGTTTATGCTGTAATGTCAAATACTTTGGAAGCTCTTACTATTCAAAACTTTGCTATTAAAAATACTGTAAAAACGTGATGTTTTCCAGAAGTGTCAGATTAAGAGCAATGGAGATTAAGGTGCTTCTAGTACGCTGAAATTATTGTACATCATTCTACACATGTTGTATGTCTCATGCTTTGTTATCTCCATTTGTCTCTTTGGTTGTAATTTGTTTTGTTGATTGTAAATTTATTGGGAGTAGGAAGGGTTTTTTTGCTGTTGTCTGAGCCTAGTATGATTGGAGCCTCCTCTGCGAGATGGTAGTGGCAAATAGTAACTACTTTGCTTACGGGAAATTGTAATGTAGATTTATCCAGATAGTCCTCATGTGCCTTAGCCTCAGCCCATGAAGAACAGCTGTGAGAGTAGTTCAGCCTACATCATTGCCAGGTGATAATGAGAAAGAAACATGGGAAAACAACACTTTTCTAACACTGGCTAAATAATTTAAGAGATTAATCACCCAAGTCAGGACTCTGACACTTTCTGCTGGGCTCTCACCCTCCTCCTGCTGTTCTGGAAGAACCTTTCTGGCTTTGTGGCTTCTTGCTAACCTTCCTGCTGATATTGAAAGTAACTGTACCTACACCCTCACAAAACCCACCGAGTCCTACAGCTTGTGCCCACAAATCACTGCTCCATTTAAATGCTGTTACAAAGAGACAGAATGTTAGAGATCTGAGTGGCAGGCTGTCAGCGGTGTGGCTGCTATGGATGGTCTACGAAATAAGGCGCTAGTCAAAATTTAAGCTGAAAGTCTACACTAGGCTTGTACCAGTGCCCTTCTGGGAAGAAGTTTCATACATAGCACAGACTTTTCAGTGTTACAGTTTAACTGTAGGTGGGAAACTTGGTGTTTTGCTCTTGGGGAAGTATCAGTGAAACTTTTGAGAACTTAGCTTTTTGTTCGCAGCCTGAATGAATGCTCTTAAATTCAATATGAATTAGAGGGGAAAAATCAATATCTGCTGAAGTGTCAACCTTCTTTTTGTAAGAAGTGTAACAGCTGAAGTGTGTTTGTTCTTGTATTTCTTTTTTTTAAAGCTTTTGACCAACTCTGCTGAAACACTGACATTCGGTACATTAAATTCTGAAAAGTTATATATGTTTTAAGGATGCAGCAATTTCCTGGCTTGTAACTGGTATGGACTGATGGTGGGAAATGCAGAGCTTGCTGGCAGTCACAGTGCTCTCCTTGAATGGTCCATGTAAGAAATCCTTTAGATACTGTTCTCTGCTGCTTCTCTTGCAGGGACTATTTTGAGTACAAGGTTTCCAACTCTTTTCTCCCTGACCCTTTTTATGTATACTGGTCTCTTATTGCTAGGAAAGAAAAAGGATTGGAGAGACAGTAGACAGCTGATGCTGCTTGCTGCAGGGGAAGCTTGTGGCATCTGATGTGACATCAGGTCATCACTGTGTGTTTTGGCTATTCTGATGTCTTGAGTCTGGCTGGGAGTGCAGGAGACCTCTCTTGTACTCTTCAGGTTACTAGTCTTTTAACTTTAAATTGGAGGCAAACATCGATCTGGCATCTCAGGGGTAAAGAAGGAATTAGAAGGGTTTGTCGCCTGCACTAAGAATGCCAAATAACTGAGGAATGCACACAAAACAAAGAATTACGGAGCTGTAGCACTCTCTACAGATTTTGGCCCTTGTGCTTTGAAGTGATTTCTGTAGCAGTTGCTTCTGACTCCAAAGGATGTTCAGCAGCCAGGAGTTTGATTTGCTCAGCTGTTCTTCAAGGTCGTCTTGATAATTCAGGAGCACAGCTGGAGTGCTGAATTTCACAAAGGTGCCTTTTTGGTTGGAATGGAAAAAAAAAGTGGTGGGTAAGTGGGGTAATTTAATTTGCGTTTTGTTATAGCGACCATTATGCTCTAGCCTTTTATGAACTGAGCGCAAATGTTCTGCTGTTGTACCCAGGGGCTTATAGCCTTGTCTGGAAAGCTTCAGCTTCTGTTACTGGCCTTTCCAGGAGTTACTTTTTCCACTGACTGCTGTAAGTATTCCAAGGACCCTGGCCCAAATAGCTTTTTAATTCAGATTAGGTGTGCGAGCCTTTGAAGGGAATCTCTCAGTAGTCCAATTTACCATACTTTGCTTTGCATTGTAGAGCAGTCTTGGAGTGCATGGATTGGTTTGAGTCTGCACTGGGTTAATTTCATTGGTTTTCATATACAGGGCTGAATGGAAGGTAGAAAAGATTTTGCTATGTACCAGTGACCAGACAGCACATAGCAAGGGCTAGCTGTTCAAGTGTCCAAATGTAATCTGAAGCTCTCTTTTATGTGTATCTGGTGTGTTAGGACTTGCATTGAGTATCTTCTACTATGTGTCTGTTTGGTACTGTTAAATGGTTAATTATTTTATTCTTAAATTAGGGGTGTATGCATTGTCCAGTTGCTTGTAATACCTTAATTTCTGATCATGGTTTATGTCTTTACATGTCATATATGTTCTGCAAGTAATTTTGCTGGATACTAATACTAGTAATTGGGCTGTAGACACCTTGCTTACTAGTCTGTTCTCCAGCTGCATTTCAGTCACGTATTCAAGCTCTGCATTAGACTCCTCACTTTCTAGCCTTTGTAGCACTTCTTTAACTAATGTAAGTCTCTCTGTTCTGGAAAATGAGTGGTACAATTTGAACATGATGATGCCTAAATTATTAATGGGTAGGGAAAGTGAAGAAGGAATGTTTTGCTTAATTTTCAGAAGAAAAAAAAAAGGAAACGCCTGGTAAAATAATCAGATTTTGGGTTTAAATTTACCAAATAGAGTATGTGTTTATGTAATTCTTAATTCCATTTTCAAATTCTCTGTCATAGTATATTTTGGGGACTAAAAGCATAGATAGACTGAAAAAAGGGAAGTTTCTGGTGGATAGATGTCCACCTGTTGGTGACTTTTTTCTTTTTCCCCTCAAAGCAGTGAAATAATACAGGAGTAGTGCCTTGCTCAGTAAGTCTTTCAACTGACAAACATTAGAGGTTCAGGAGCAGTATTAAGATAAAGGGGCACTTTGCACCCTGGTTCTTAGTCTCCTGTCTAAAGGTGTGCTACTGTGTGTGGTTGGATACAGACTGCTAGTACAGCGGTCATTGGATCTGAACCTGGGACTTCTTTAGTTCTTACAAAATAGGTAATGATATCTTTGCTGACCAGGCAAAACTACTTCAGTCACCTTGAAAGCTTTAAATTTTTAAGAAAGTGAATGCTGGGGAGATTACCTGGCTCCGAAAGTATCTGGAAGGTATGAAAAAGATTTTAGGGCTGCGATGTGTGATTTACACGTGTGAAACCTGCATAAATCTTGGTTTAGATCCTTCAGGTTTTTGGAGTATGTGAGGGAGAGAGGGAAGAGGTTGTTCACAGGGTTGTGAGGCAGGATCAAATGACCTTCTCTAGTTGAACTACCTGAAAAAACACTTTCTTAATGTCCAGCAATTTGTAGAATAGCGTGATTGATTGTCCTCCCAACTATCAGCAAAGAACAGACGTAAATATAAATATATGCAGGATGTAGCAAATGAGGTTCTACCCTTACTGTTATGATTTTCTTAAATGATTTTTAAATGATGATAAATAGTTCTGATAAAATGAGCCTTCTCTTCAAGGGAATAAAACCAATATCAGAATATGTAAAAAGTAGAGAGGTAGCCAGATGTTCTCATATGGTCAATTAAAAATTATGGAAATTGCTTACTTTGCTCAAAGCTATTACAAAACATGATCTTTGGAGACGATGCAGTTCTCCAACTGCTGTCTGTTTAATTGAGAATAGCAGTTCGCATCTTCCAGGCCTGTACCCTGGGCTGGCTTTAAATTCAGTGGGATGTCTGAAGTGCACCAGGCAGTAATGTATTGGGATGGAGGGTAATTTAAGAGTTGACTTTTGCTGTTTGCACTGAACTAGAAGCTGCTTCTAGGATATCTGTAGGACTGGTGCAAGTCAGCAAGCTAGCAACAGAATACAGTGAAATAAAAGGCTGGTAAAGAGAACTAAGCCTTATTCCAAATCCTTGTCTGTAAAACAGTATGTATTGAATACATTAGAGTTCCTTCATTTAAGAACTTCATCAAATGGAGGGAGTGCGTTTTTGCATGTAAGCTGTGTGTTAAATGACTTCTATTGAAGTATATGACAGAGAAATTAAATATTAAGCCTTTGTGTGTGATGGAGGTGTCTTGGTGCATGTGGATTTTGGTGTCTCAGTCTATCAGTGAGCTCTGGGATCCTGTGAAGGTCTTTTCCGTGTTGAAATAATGGGCTTAGAAGAGTAAAATGAAAGTAAAAGAAAGTGGTGTCCTTGAGTCTGATAGCTTATGACTAGCATAGGCCTTCTGTTTCTGCCTCTTGGCTGGGAAATTCTAGAAAATATTGTGGGAGGGTATCTCAGGAGAACACATTTGATCTTGCTGGCCTCGGCCTTAAAAACTATGCTAGAGCTATTCCCAAGAGCCATTTGTCTGACCTGGAAACCAACACTAGTAGAGATTTACTAGCTGTCCCAAGCAGTTAGTGCTTTACTATCTCTAATGCTTTTCCTCATCTTCTGTGCTGCAACTCAGGTTTGTTACTGAGGACTCAAGTTCTGAGGACAGGTGAAAAGAATTGTATTACTACTTTCTTTGCAACTACCTGGTTTGTAATAGTACTGGAAGTTACTCCCCTCAGTCTTTATCTCCACTAGATGGAGGTACCCTGCTTATTGCTGTCTTTTTCACATGTCCTATTTGCTAGACTTCTGATCACTTCCATTACTTCTGCTTGATCCAGATCTCTTGAGTTGCAGCGCCGAAGGCTGGACTGAGATAAGCCTTATTTGCATGGTTCTGTGCTCCACAGCTGGCTCTGAGGTGCCTTGGTTTCTCCATGCACTGGAGACATCAGGCAGACAGGTCTCCTTTCTAGGAGAGGAGCCTGAAAACTGAGTGCTGCAGTGTTCAGCTCAGTGGTGGTGGAATCTCCTGAGATGTGACCCCTAACTGCAATGCCGAAAGGGTAAACCATCATTTAGTGCTGAGAGATAACGAGCAGATATGGCCAGCAATAGTAGTTATAAAATGCCAGTGAAACAAATTATTTAGAAACGTCTGTTAGTAGAAACTAATTGAATTCTGTGTAGACTGGAATATAGAAAGCAGGATGCAGCCAAGAATTAATGAGAGAGAAAGAATGAATTGGCATGTGGATCCCCCTCATCTGTTTTCTTTCTCAAAACAGCCTGCTTCTTGGGCCAGGATGGGTAGGAGTAGAATGCTGGAACAACTGGACACGCAAACACAGTGTGAGCATAATTATGTTGAAGCACAATTGTTGAATGGCTGCAGAGTGTTGCCACAACTCCCACTCGGTAACACATGAAACCCAATGGTGAATGGTTTGAGTAAAAGGAGGTTTTCCCATGTGTTTTGGCATTCAGTGGTCATTGGTCATAATCCAACCCTTACTTTCCTATTTGTAACTGTGATGCTTTTGATGGCTGTGTTTGAAATTCCATGCGAAATGTGAATGCTGATATGTGGTTTTTTTCTCATCAAAGCGTGGGATCCGAAGTCTCATCTGGGCCTAAATTCCAGTTTCCTTGTGGTGACAGGGATAGAATGAATCTGTTCAGCTGTGGCCCCTGAGAAACACATGGCAGATGTGATTCACCTCCACTGCTGAAAACGTGTTTCTCCTTTGCAGGAAGAGCATGCGCGCATGTACGTGTGGTTGTCGGGGCAAGGCCTGGACCTTGCACTGACTTGGGTGGTGATCACTTCAGCTAGAGCTGTCTGGTGGCGTTTTGCACCCTAATAACAACAACATGAGTTTAACTACCCTGGAACAGTGTGCTGGCCTGGGGAGAAGATCTAGTCTCATTAGTATGTTCTGTGCCTTTATTCCACCCCATCGGCACAGAAGCAGAAGGGAGATCACTGCTAATCATAGATTATTGTAAAAAATAGATCATTTCATTAAACCAGCAAGTGTAAACAACCCTTCTTCCTAAAACCCCTTTGAGGATAAAGAAAGAAAATAAGCAGTGAAAAGCATGCACAGATGGATGTTATTCTTATAGTAACATGTTGTATTGAAAACGTCAGAAGGGAAAGAACGCTAATCATGCAAAATTGTAGACAGAGAGGTCACAAGAAGAGTACCAAAATGTAAAGGTTTTCCATTTGTGGGCTAGCTCAAAACTCTCTGATTTGACTAATGTATCATCAAAGACGTTCTGGCTTGGACCAGCCAGGCTTGTTATCTGTCATGTATGTAATTTTGCTAGTATACTGACACTATAGAGAACAGACAATATATGTACCAGAAATAATAATTTGTAGTTGAACTATGTTCCTTTGTACACAGGGACAGAAAACAAACAAAACCTAACTTATACAGAGAAATGTTTACTTGAAGAAATTTATAGAGTTATGGTAGAGTCAAAGCAATCTCTTAAGGATCGCTGTTATTTTTATTTAAAGTTGAAAGTAAATCTTTTTGTTGGATGATAAAATAAGCATAATTCATGGAGGGCTTGGAATGAGGTAATTGTTTAATTGCTATAATTGCACATGAATTTTCTTCTGGAATATATTGCTGAGGTATATGTGATTCTTCAGTTCTTGACCTAATAACAATATTGTTTTTTTAAAAGGTCAGACTTTAAATATGTAACTTCTGTCTAAGATTGTTTTACGACTGGAGCAGTGAAGAGTAGGAGTTTTCTTAGAATTGAATTCAGAGCTGTTACTCTAGGAAAAGAGCACAGACAATAACTTTGAGCCAATTCTTTGGAGCCCTACCAAATTAAAACTCTGTGCAAGTGCTGGGAAGCCTGCAGTTTTGTCCTTGTCATAGAAGAAAGCAGCTTAGCATCCTGCTTATCTGATCTTTTCCATTGTAGTCTTAGTAATTCATCCTTGAGCAAAACAGAGTGATATATTTCTATCAAAAAGGAAAGAACTGTGAGGTGAATTTTACTTTTTGTTGATCAACCTTTTTTCTTCAGGTAAAATGGAATCTTTTTGTCACTTTTAAGTAACTTTTTTATTTTTAATTTAATTTCTAGCTGATAAATTTAGATGGAAACTGGAAGAACTGGAGAAGGAGAAAAATTCCTTGAAATTTCAGCTTCCTTCAAGGCATCCTTCAGTCAGCAGTTTTTTGGATAGGTTTGTTACTCAAGTTCAAGCAGCATTGCGCTGGGCTGCTGATCGTCGGTGAGTTTGTTTACTCCTTATTATGTAAAATGGCGCCTCTGTTTGTCTCAAAATGTAGAATACATTTTATGAATAATTTTAATAAAGAACTTTATGGACCTTCTAACATCAATATGAAGCTTGTTTATGAACATCCCCCCCCTCCCTTTTTTTTGTCTTTCTACAATCCTTTCAGAATTGCTCTGAAAAACATTGATCATGACAGACTGGTGAATTTAACAAAACTTTTCTCACTGATGTTGAGTGGGAATGGGATTGAATCCTTGACACAGCAGCTTGAGCATACAACAGCAAGGCAGCTTGAGCAACGGTTCCCTGTGGAGTTAATTCTGATGCTCCTTTTTAGGCAATGAAAGCATATTTAAATATAAAGTAAAAACAGATTCTTTTTTTGATATGAATAGATCTTTGGGAGCCTCCTTTTATGCATCACTTGTTAGGTGGCAGTAATGTGCTCAGCACTGTACAAAGTCACAAAAATAAATTCTCAGTATTCTCTTGAAGGGATAACAACTTCAAAGGTTGGGGGAATGCAAGATGCATTGGATGACCCAAGGGAGGTAGTTAGCTTAGGAAGAAAAAGTTGTCTCAGTTTCTAGA
Organism: Rhinoptilus africanus; assembly: GCA_013400135.1. Classification (NCBI taxonomy): domain Eukaryota; kingdom Metazoa; phylum Chordata; class Aves; order Charadriiformes; family Glareolidae; genus Rhinoptilus; species Rhinoptilus africanus. The sequence continues at coordinate 23,715 of VXBO01000241.1, read as the reverse complement.
TCTGTCTTCAGCTATTCTACTGGTTACTGTTGTAAGTAAGAGGATTCTCCGTAGGTATTGGAAGCCATTCTCAAATACAATAGCACAAATTAAAGAAGAAAAACCTTTTGTTTTCTGGCAGCTTGTACATTTAAAGGCTGTAGTGTGCAAGTCAATACATTTGGGTGTAGTTTTTGATAGACATGAAAATTGGATAAAATCAGTATAGATAATAGGATTTTATTGTGAAATTTGAGAATTGTAAGGGTATTTTTAGCCTCCGTTAATATTATTTAATAATGAGACAGGTTTAAAATAAACTGCACTCACTCAGAGCTGTCTCCTTCTACCTTCTGAGGCTCTAAGAAGCTGTTTTACCATTCCTTAAAGATTAGGATACAACATTCTGTATTTTGTCATTAAGACGTGTTTCTCTATGCATTAATTTGTAATAATGTTTTCGGCTTTAGAGGTGTTGTTGTCTTGGGTGTCACAGAAATTGAGTCACTGAAGCATCCTTGAAATACATAGTCTGCTTATTTTTTTTCTTTATAATGTACATATATTTTTATATATAAAATACATATCATATATATATATAAAAAATATATATGCTTTTATGAAAGCTTTCCTGTTCTTTGGATGATTATATCTTTAACTCTTCTCTTTGCACAGGTCTGAGAGCAGTGCCATTCTTCAGGGTCAGATGAATATCCTCCTTGCTTTTGTACATATCATACTCCTTCCTTTGTTTGTGTTTGTGTTGTGCTTGTGTTTGACTGTTGTTGTGACACCCTTTCTTTTTCTTGCTTGATTCTTGTAGCCTTTCACACCGCTTTATCTGTGGTCTGATGCTCTTATTGATTTGGCAAGTGTACTCTTTATCTTCAGTTGAGGAGTTTTAAAATTTTTCTGTTCCGACAGTATTTTTAGATAGTACAGGGTGGAGAACATGACCACTTCTTCAAGAAAAATTTATAGGCTTCAGTTTTTATTTTCATTTTGAATTGGAACAAAACCAATATACCCAAGATTTCTTTTTTCACCTGGAAAGCTGAAAAGATGATCAGACTAGCACCAGAAGACCAGATTGTTGCAATTTTACTGTAGTTCAGCTAGTCTCATCTTTTTGCAAATAAAGAACTTTTAAAATGAAAAGTGAGTATGGCAGGGCATGTGCTCAATACATGAGAATGAAATTCATGCCCTGATTTTGTTTTACTTGATTAAATTATGAGATGAGTTTATAGGTGAATGCATTCGGTGTTGACACAGAATATTGGGGGGCAGGTGGTACAAGCCAGGTTTGGTTATGTTTAGCTTGGAAACAATGCTGTGTTCGTGCAATCACCCACGTTTGGTGAGATCAGAGAGATTTGTTTCCTTAGTGTATATGGGATTTCCAAGGAGGTTCTGATTATAATCTGTGTTTATTGTGGAATGTTTCCTAAACTTTGACCAGCCAATCATAAATTTCTGTTGCATACAGCTCTCAGAAAGACACAGTTCTTAGCTAAAAGAAGGTGGCTTCAGAGCTGCTGGGAAGTGTGGTTGGTTGGAGCCATAGCAATCTATAACAATTGTAAGGCACATACACAGTGATGGCCTAGCACCTCACAATACGGGTGTCTCTTGGATCTATTTTGTTATTACAGAAATACAGTTACACTATAATTGTGTCTATTTTGTTTAAGTATTGATGCCACTTATTGTAGTGCCAGGGTTTTATTTTGCTTTTCAGCACATTCTTCAGCATATAGAGAAGGGAGTAAAGCATGTGTATTTTCTGACGGTCCTGCAGAAGAGACAGGAACTTCTTGTTCTACACACTTGTTAAACAGCTGTGCATGGAGATCATAATTGTGTGATTAATCATGCTTAAACCAGACTTGTGATGCGTGTTTTGTATGTGGCATGGCTGTATTTGCTTTGCAAGATTACAATGGGAAAACATGCTTCAAAACCATTTTTTGTTTGAGATGGTATTTTTTTTAAACGATACTGAAATGCGTCTGTACCCTTTATGTGAAAATGTACATGCTTGTCTCTAGAGATGGGCATAGGAATGCAATTGGCTTTGCAAGCACTTGTGCCCTTATGCAGGAACATGCAAGACAGAATAGATTTGCATTGTTTGCAGGTGCATTTTGAGGGGCTGATTATAGACTTGACTCTTAAAGTAATGCACTGATTACCTCGAGGTCCAATCATGCAAAGATTTACAGCTGAGGGCCGTACCGACCACTGTGAGGAATCCCACTGACTGCGATTTTGAAAGAACTCGCTGTGCAAGAGCAGAGTAAAACTTGGCATTGTGGAGCAAACACTCCAGATGATCTCTAATGTAGTTTCCAAAAGCTGACAGAAGCTGCAAAAATGGCTTTGGCAAGTTTCTAAACTTCTGTCTAAGAGAGTTTTCTCTGTATTGATAGAAATTACATGCTTTAGTTTTGTCTCTTTCAAGGCAGTGATGGATAAATTTCTGAAATATGAAGAAGCTGGGGGAAGCCTGAAGCTATACAAGTTTTCCTTTTTCCTCCTTCAACGTGTTGTAAAAACAGTGTAAATGTTTGAGATAATAAGGAAGATATGCCAAGGAAGAATCTCTTGTTCTCTAACTATATGTGTTTAAGATGTAGTCGTTCTGGTGATGGGATGTTATGATTTGAAGGTAACATGTGGCATTCTGATCTACTTAATCTTTGAGATGTTGATACTCAGTGATAATGTTAATTTTTAGGTTTTGTCATTTTTTTCAAGGATTAGACATGAAGGAACCCAGCTTTGGCATGAAAACGAGTATAAACTTTTGAGATCCACTTCCGAGGAGAGGATGCAGGTTTCAGCCACAAGACGAAACCAACTTGTTCAAGAAAAGAAATGGTTACAGGTAATAGGGCTGCAAAGTTGTCTGTAAGAACCAGTGCTGTGTGGGAAAAGCCTTGTAAGCTGTCACACAGAATTAAATAAATTTATTGTAATAGTGACTTTGCTTCTGTGCAGCAATTAGAGCCTTGGCTGGAGTCCAGTTGATAATCTAAGTGATGATTGGAGATGGCAGCCACAGGAGTTGTGTTAATCTCATTACAGAGAAGCAGAACTGGAAGGCTTGGTAGCTTGTGTGCGTGCTTTAACTTTCCTCATTATCTTTTAAAGTGTGCTCTTTATGTTCTAATTTGCCATTTTAATATTTCACTGATCTTCAAAAGTTTTTATTTGAAGACAAAAGTTTTGAATGAAGCAATCTTTCATCCGTTTCTGGTTAGAATTGACTATAAATACATGACTTACCAGCTTTTGTTCCTGAAAGATGATTGATGCATTTCATAAGGATGAAGGAATCGTCACGGAGCAGTTGGCATTTGCCAACAATAACTTTGCACTGACACGTGATGTCACAACGTGGTAATTTGGCAAATGGAATGTTTTTAAGATGGCTTCTGTCCAATTTTAAATTTACAAGCCTTTTAAGCAAAATTTAGCTCTTTCTTTTCACTGGCCTTCAAAAATCTTAGTTTACTGTCTTGTACAAGTCTTTAATCCATGTCCTTTTAAACCGTGGTGATCACACTTGGCAATGTGACATCTTAGAGAGCTAATAAGTCTAGTTTTCTTTTTTCTGTTTTCTTGTTTCGATACTTTTCTTCCTTTGGTGGATCTATAGTATAATCCTCTGAGTGTATACACATTAAAAAAAAATATATATGTAAAAACCAGAAAGAAACAGAGAAAAGCATCTTAGATGGCCATTGCAGAATTTTACTTAAATGAAGAAATGTCATTTTCAATCCTAGTCATTACTTTTTGTATATTTTGGATTTATTTCATCAACATCTAAGAGGAGACATAGTCTAGTTCAACATTATCAGAAAACTGGTTTTGGTAACCTAGACATTCAGCCAGCTACCTCAAGATATTCAGCTGAAAACTGCTGTACTTAAGACTCCATACTAGCTAATGTTTTTATACTTGTTTCAGGTGAATCTTTATTCCTATGTAGTTATACTAGGGACAAATTAGCCACATCGTTGTAAAGGTATGCTATTTAGCAGTATTTGATCAAAATTATCTCCAGGTTTTGGAGAAGGCTGACCTGTTATGTTTGGTGGCTCCCAGCCTCCCTTAAGGATTGCTTCTGCCCAAAATCTGTCATGATCTGAAATCATCATTATTATTTTTTCTTTTTCCTCAGCCCTACTTTCCTTTCCTTTTCCTTCTGCCCTCTATCCTGTTGGTTCTGCAGTTGTCTTCAGAGATTTGAAAGCCTGTGACAGTACCTAAAACTTACATATTAATGTTTCTACTGCAGTCTGTACTTTATGGAGAACACCAGCCCATAAGTGAAGCTGGAAGTTTACAATCAATACTGTTTAGCTGTTGTAGTAGAAATTTCAGTTTAAATTCAAATCCACAAAGTAAAACTCCAACTTATGTTTAGTGATCTGAACATCATCTGCTGCTCCATGCTGAGACTTTAAGTCCTTTTTATCTGTCCCTGGGGGCTGACCAAGAGCACATTAAAGGCTTCTTGGCTTTTCTGGAAAAGAACACAGGAGAATTCCAGTTTACTGACTAAAATTTCCATTCTCCCAAGAATGCCTGTGAACTATTCCTGAGCAGAACAGCTTTCTCTCTGTGAACATAGATTATATGCTTCTGGTATCTATTTATGTTGTAAAAACATTTCAATACTAAAAGCGTGTTTGTAAAACCAAATTCTGTTCATCTGCCTTTCTGTTCCTATGTAGGTTGCTTATTTCAGTGATTGCAATTACTACGTTTTCACAGAATATGAAGGTCTTTGTATTAAGTAGGGCCTATTAAGATTTTGGCAGCATTCCCAAACCAGTAACACAGAGACAGAATTGTCCTTTGTGCACACTAAAAGCCTAATTTGAGACTGAAAGAAACAAAACCGATGTTTTTGGCATGCTGACCTTTCTGTCCTTGACAAATGCCTGTGGGTTGAAACACGGGCCACTCTGTTCTCTTGTCGCTAAATATGAAACCAAAAAAGGAGGAAAAGAATTGATGAATCTAGTGCGCAGCTCTAATAAGTTGAAATTTTTGAGCCAGTTAACCTTCTAACATGCAAGGACTGTTTCTTCTTGTTTAAAGTGATACTCGGGGAGCTTGCTGTAGTGCAGCAAACCTGAAAGTATGTTTGTGGACAAAATGAGCATTAGTGAGGTAAACCTCATTTAGATTACATTGAAAACATTAAAAGAATGTTAAGGTTTCAAAGTGAAGCACTCAAAAGGAAAGAAAAGGCAAAGTCAGTTACCTCTGCATTGTGTGTCTGTTTTATGAGTCTTTAATTATAGAAGCATGTTTTTTTTTTTTTCCTGGATCCCTGCCTCATATGTTGCTGAAGATGGAACGTGCTTGTTCAGATATTCAGAATGGCATTTTATCTTCATTGCTCGGTATTAGGCCCCAGAACGCTTTTACTGTATGCCACTCAAACGCTCTTTTGGATGCAGATTCATTAATTCTTGAATGGGCTCGTTTTACAGCATTAATCAACATGGCATCTGAGTGATTCAAAACCACTTAGTTTTATCTCCATAACATCACTTTGGGTGAAGAGATGTTCTTATTGCCATTTTACACATAGAGAATGAAGAAGTGAATTGCCATAAAAAGCTGTATGTCTGTTTGTAATGCCTAATTTTTTACTTGAAAAAGGTGTTTGGGGTTTTTTTTTTCCATTTTTCTTTTTAGCTGGATTGAATGTGGTCAGAGCATAGAATTATGAGCTTTGATTCCTGTTGAGTCTATATATAGCACTTCAGAGACCTCTCTTGTTGATTGTATGGAAAATGGTGAACTTGTCAATGGTGAATTTGTGGCTGTGTATTGAGATAATAGTTTAGGTGGCTTGGAAAGTTTCCTCTAAGAAATGTAGGAATAGAATAAAATTCTCCAGTATGGCATTCAACTACTTTGATAGCAAGTAGTCCTCCTTTAATTTTTTTTTCCTCTTTTTTTTAAAGTCACTTTTCAGATTCTGGGACGAATAAGCCAAGGGCCCTTTTATTAAATAACTTAATGCAGTGTTGTGGTTTTGACCGGATTGGCCAATCAGAACGACAGATGGCCCTCCCCCCCATCTCTCCTCAGAGAGGAGAGGAAGAGATAAGGAGATTTATGAGTTTAGAAAAAGAACTAAACTACTAAATTACTTTAATGAAAATAATAATAAATAAGGAAATAATAATAATAAGTAAGGAAATAATAATTAAAAAAACCATACAGTATATACTAAACTGTATCCAGCTCCCAGCAGACACAGGGAATGTCCCAGACTGGAGTCAGGACAGGAGCTTAATTCCAGATCTAGAGTCAGGAGTGCTTGGATTGGGATCAAAGGCAGATGAACAAACAGGGTCCTCCTCGAACATCAGCCATTGAAGAAAGAGACTTGCCCCTTTGATCCCTTAGCTTATTGTACTGAGCGTGATGGAGATGGGATGGAATACCCTGTTGGTCAGTTTTGGGTCACCCGTCCTGTCCGCTCCTCCCTGTAGGTGTGAACCCTCTGCGCTTCTCCGCTTCTAACCCTCTAATGGGGCAAATAACGAAGTTAGCTGACCTTGGTTGTTATAGCAATAAGTATAAGCAGGAGCCTCTGTGCATACCATTCCTTGGTATAATCAGGTCTTATCACTCTGAGAGTGAACAGTGTCTGAACAATGTGCTGTTAATTTCAGAGTTTAGTCAGTTAGAAGAGGCCCAGCTAAAAAGTAAAATTACAAACCAGAAAAATGGTTCTGTTTTACCTCAAACCAGGACACGAAGCAACCCAGGCTCCTCCATGAAGTGCTCCTTCCTTTGGTGCAAGCTAACTGTTGGGTTTTCAAGGAAAAATTAGAAAGTGCTCTTGCAAGAAACATCAGAATCATAATGCACAGGGTTTGAACTTCTGGCAAGATAAGTGCAACTGAGATTGAAGCTATGGTCATTTTAAGCTGAGGGAGGGATTTTGTGCTTTTAATTAAAATTAAAAATTAATAATAAAAAGTATGGGTCAGACGGTCAGTGATTCGTCACTTACATCCTCATCTAATATTGGATTGGAAGCCTGGAGGAAGCATTGCAGGGGTATTCTGCAGGACAGATACGTGGCTGATCTCTTTAACTGCCAGTCTGCAGCAAGATTCTCTTGTCATGGATGAACTGAGATTTTGAGGGTTTTTGGGGGAAGTTTTAAACTTGGGAAATACCCGTGTATTTTAAAAGTAAAAGGTGACTGGCAGTTGGTTTTGGAAGAGGAACCTGGAATTTGGTGTTGAAATGGAGGTGGTGAGTTTCAGGTTATAGAAGCACTAGAGTTTCTAAATACAACAGACATAAGATTTTTTTAGTTTTTTTTTCCTGTCAACAAAAGACTGTCTTCTCATTTAATGTTGGGCTAGATTGGGCAACCTTAATTCATGCTATTTCTGAGACTTGTACTGCGTTTTTCTAAGGGCAGAGGGGTTTCTTTTACAGGGTTCATACTAAACTCGTGTTTCTGTTCTGTGCAGAAAGAAATTGAAGACCTTCGAGCAAGACTGTCCCTATTAGAAGCAAAAGATCAACAGCTAAGAAGAGAAATTGAAGAACATGATAGGTTTATTCAGTCACAAGACTGTGAACTGACTGCTTTGCTTGGCTGCGTTTCTTTGAAAGAACTACAGGAAATAAGCAAGGCTGTGGATGACACTTTAGCATCCTCCTATCAAATTCCATTCAGTCTGGATCTTCCAGGGACAATGAAGAGGTATTTAAATTTCAATATGTTGCCAGTAGTATAGAGTCTTTTATCTTCCCAATGTATTGTTCGATTGGCTGTCAGTTGTTTTCTTCGTAATTGTGCCAGCTAGTTAGCTGGATTCAGACACTTTAAAATTTTTCTAAGAACAGATGTTGATGTTCTAATATTAATATATTTCCTCAGGAAGGAAGACATCACAGTTATTTGAAGGGCTTGCACTTACTATGTTTTTATGGTAAAGAGCCACCTACAGAAAGCATACATATCCATCAACTGATAATGCCTATCATTAGTTTAAACTATTTCTTGTTAACCAGTGGAACTTTTCCTCAGCTTGGTAATGCAGTAATTACAACATATTTCTCAGCCTGAAAGTGTGTACTAGATACATACAAATAAATATTAGAGATGCTTCAGTGAACTTCCATCTTAATAAAGTCTGATGTTATGAGTGTTAGGCTCAGACGGTGGACTTGAGGTAGTGGGGGAAGGGATGCAGCATGAAGCCTTCCAGGACACCTACAGTTAAATTCATAGCATATGGTTCTTTTAAATGGAAAAGTTAGCTACTCTTGGTAACCTTTTGGAAACCTCATCTTTTTTTACAAAAGCAATAGAAGCACTTCAGGGCCTAAACTGTGCTGGCAGTCAATGGGATGGTGGTGATGGAACTTTGAAAGTGTTACTGCTGCTGTGTCGCCAGGAAAAAATAAAACTCCTGTTTATCCTAACTTGTATTTCTTCCAGATAAGCAATAACTATGTTGCTTGCATTTTTTTTTTATCCTTTCATGTTTATTGGATTTAGTTTGGTTGTATTAACATTCATGAGAAATTGCTGCTTTTGTGTGCCAATTTATACGTGTTTTTAAAGTCAGCAGAACATTTCATAGAGGACATATTCCTCTCTTTTGAGATTTGTTTAAAATTTTAAATTAGGTTATGGGAAATAGTTTCTTGCATTAATTTTAATTTGTTTTAATAGTATCTTAGACCTGTTTCTGAGACTGAGGGATAAAAGGTCTCAAGCAGTCTGTCTGAGAACCTGTGCTTTGATTTGAGTTTTCTCTTGGTTTTGGATTTGCTTGTGAAAGAATATTCAGATATTTTTTTTTTTCTCGCACATTGCTGATGCAGTATTTGAGTTGTACTTAACTCTTTGGGAAATTATTTAAAGATGAGGTAAACCTGTACTGGTTCAGGAGGATCTGGTTCAGAGTCTTCACTCACCAGCACCATGAATAACACAATCACTTGCGGGAATACATTATTCATTATTTGAAGTGGGTTCAGAACTTTAATGAAGAGTTATAATTAATTTCTTTCCTTTCTATTAATTTTTAAAAGATGCCTTGGATGAAAGTTTTCTCTTTTAGATTTGTTTGTTGATCAACTTTGTGTCACCAGGGCCAATGATCAGGTGCTTCTACTGTCTTTACCATAGCTGGAGTTCCCCTATTGCAAGTGGAGACAGATAAATGCTGGTTTGGGCCGCACAAGTAAGTGCACTTAGGCAGGCATCTGTGGCAGCTTTTGGGAACAGTTTAAATCTCCATATCAGGTGATAGTTGTGTCCTCTTGTCAAACCCCAAAGCCGTTTTTGACCAGAGCTAACAGCAATGATGTAGATGCCTGCCTATGGCATGGTCACATGAGGCTACAGTCCTTGGTGCAGGATGTGGAAGCTCTGCATTTGGAATCATAGAATTGTCAGGGTTGGAAGGGACCTTAAAGATTATTTAGTTCCAACCCCCCTGCCATGGGCAGGGACACCTCCCACTAAACCAGGTTGCTCAGAGCCCCATCCAGCCTGGGCTTAAAAACTTCCAGGGATGGGGCTTCCACCACCTCTCTGGGCAACCTTTTCCAGTGTCTTACCACCCTTGTGGTGAAGAACTTCCTAACGTCCATTCTGAAATGACCCATCTCTAGTTTTAATCTGTTCTCCCTAGTCCTACCATTACCTGACATCCTAAAAAGTCCCTCACCAGCTTTCTTGTCGGCCCCCTTAAGATACTGATAGGCCACAATAAGGTCTCCTTGGAGCCTTCCTTTCTCCAGACTGAACAATCCCAACTCTGTAAGTCTGTCCTCACAGGAGAGGTGCTCCAGCCCTCTGATAATCCTCGTGGCCCTTCTCTGGACACGTTCCAGCACGTCCATATCTTTCTTGTGGTAGGGCCTCCAGAATTGGGCGCAGTACTCCAGATGCGGTCTCACGAGAGCAGAGTAGAGGGGGAAAATCACGTTTCTCTTGATACAGCCCAGGGTACGGTTGGCTTTCTGGGCTGCGAGTGCACACTGATGACTCATGTTGAGCCTCTTGTCCACCAGCACCCCCAAGTCCTTTTCTTCAGGGCTGCTCTCAAGCCAGTCACTGCACAGCCTATATCGGTGCTTGGGATTGCCCTGACACAGAAGGGGAGGACCTTGAACTTGGTCTTGTTGAACATCATGAGGTTGGCATGGGCTCACCTATCCAGCATGTCAAGGTCCCTCTGGATGGCTTCCCTTCCCTCCAGCGTGTCAGCCGCCCTGCACAGCTTGGTGTCATCGGCAAACTTGTTGAGGGTGCACTCTATGCCACTGTCTGTGTTGCTGATGAAGATGTTAAACAAGACCGGTCCCAGTACTGATCCTTGAGGGACTCCACTTGTCATTGATCTCCACTTGGACATGGACCCATTGACAGCCACTGTTTGGGTGAAACCATCAAGCCAGTTCTTTATCCACTGGTTTGTCCATCCATCAAACACACATTTTATCAGCTTAGAGACCAGGATGTCATGCGGGACAGTGTCAAAGGCTTTACTCAGGTCCAGGTAAATGATGTCAGTTGCTCTCCCCTTGTCTATTGATGTTGTGACCTTCTCATAGAAGGCCACCAGGTTTGTCAGGCACGATTTGCCCTTGGTGAAGCCATGTTGATTGAACCCAATCACCTCTTTGTTATTCTTGTGGCTCAGCAGTGCCTCCAGGAGAATCTGCTCCATAATTTTACCAGGCACAGAGGTGAGACTGACTGGCATCTAGTTCCCTGGTTCATCCTTCTTTTCCTTTTTGAAAATGGGGATTAGGTTCTCTGCAGCCTGTCTGGATCTGAACCTACAGCCTCAGAGTAAGCTCTTACCTGCCAAGGATTTCAGTGTCCTGGCAGGGAGCATGCTCTGTTGCAGTTCTTAAGCTGTGCCTTACTGTATCCAGGAATGCAAAAGCAGAAATCTGGCAAAAGGCCAGAATGCTAACAGGCAAGAGGAGGTCTGACTCTGTGAGAGTGAAAGGGGAGAGGATTAATGGTTATAGCACTCAAATGAGATGAGAGAGGGACCTGGTGGTCCTAGTTGTTGAGAGAGTTGGCAACTGTCCATTGATGAAGTGCTAGATTTTTGTTTTTATTTTTCTTCCCAACTTAAAAGCAAAGTGAGCTGGTAGGAACGTGTCACAGCCTGCCTGATGCAGCCTTTCAAAGAAGCAAGGTACTACTCACTGCCTATTCAGCAGCTTCTCTCCTCTCTGCAGGAGATAGTGGCTGTCTTTGAATTAAAAACACCTTGTAGGTGTTTTCTCTACATGATGTGGCTTCTTGGTCTGGTAAATTCCATTCAAAATCTGCCTAAGTGTTGTATAAGTTGTGCCTGCTGCTCTATTGAAAAATGCACAAACTGCCTTGGGAGCACAGACTGAAATCTCCAGTCCAGTGATGTTGATTCAACCACTTGACTTTATCATGTGGCCCCTTCCTTGCCTTTGGTTCTCAGATCTCTTCCCTCAAACCGCTTGCTACTTTAGGTGGCTGAAAGCATCCCAGAGCTGCGTTTGCGTGATGGTCAGCAGACTCATTTCTGCATGGGTTTTCTGAGACTTCTTGCTTTCAGGACAGGCTATATGTCTCCAGAAGGGCTGGGGGAAAGAATATGCTCCTACAACGATTGTGGTTAATTAACAGCGCGAGCTGAACAAAGTGATGGGTGTCTTCCATTTAAAACTGCGCAGTCCATCATACCTCAAGCATGGTGATCTTATGTCTGCATCCCATCGTGTTCTGTTCTCTCTTTCTGTAAGATGCAAAAGTAGCAAGCAGGTAGTAAGACATCTGGTGTGGATATACTTCCCCTGTGCCCATGGGCATCCTCTACACTGTCATACAATTATAGAATAATTTAGGAGGTCATCTTGTCAAACCCCTGCTCAAAGCAGGGCCACAATTTCCAAGAGACATCAGGTTGCCCCATCTGTCTGAGTTTTTCATATCTCCAAGGATTGAGATTTTGCAGCCTTGCTAGGCATCCTGCATTTCACCACCATTGCTGTGAACCCTTTTTTGTCTCCTACCTAGACAGAATTTTCCTCTTTGCAACTTGCATTGGCTTATTCTAAATCCGTACATCTTGTGAAAGACAATTGTATATTCAGTAACAGGTTAAAATACTTTGACAAAACCAATTCAGCGCATTAGTTTTGAATTCCAGTCTTGGGATATTTATTGTGAAAGAGATTTTTCTGGAAATGTATGCTTTATTTTATGAATTGTTGCAGAGGAAAAAAAATATTAGTGTCTTATAAACTTAGGGCTATCTGAGTGAGAAATAAAGCCATTATTCATGCACTATACTGAGGATCAGTGCTTATGTAGAAAGTCGTTCAGTACAGGTGGGCTGTAAATGACAAGCTGCTGGGTATTGGTTTGCAAAATACTATGTATGTATTCTAAATGCATTGTGCCAGTCATTGAAGTACTGCTATAATATGCTTTTGCATAATTATTTGTTGAGTACATGAATTGCATTGCACACTGCAATAATACAGGGCTGATGTGAAGCATCTCTTAAGACAATCTGTGCTATAATAAATCATATTGAGTGGCTTGCAGCTTGCTATAAAATACAAATTATTTTTATTTTCTTGGTCTAAATGCTATTAAATAGCAACTTATTAAAGCAAACGTCAGGGAATGCGAGAGAACATCTTAAATGAAGAATAATTGCCCGTATAGAAGTGTGCAGAAGCAAGAGAGCAAGTCAGTGTAACTTTGGGCTGAACATTGTTTCTAAGCTTATTTTTCTTGTCAAACATTGTTATATTCAGGAAGATTAATAATGCTTTGTTTTGTTTTGTTTATCTTCAGTACCTGGTGGACTTCTTGAAAACAAAACGCCTTTGTCAGCATGCTTTGAGTCTGAAGAAGTGAGAAACGTTAGACACGTTACCCTGGGCCCTTCCTTGAGGGCTGTTGGAAACCAAGGTTAAAACCTGGCCAGTTAATGTGCAAAAAAATACGCTAGCTTGTGTTTTGACAGGGACTGTCATGGAGATTGAGACCATAGAATGTGGTTGTTTTCCTCATTCAGACAGGCCTGATTGCTCTTGGTAAACAAAGGGTATAATCATTATTATAAAGCAAGGAAATTGCGGTGCAAAAGCTCAGTTTGCTTGGGTGGGGTTGCGTGGAGATGTGAGGTGGGAGCAGCTAGTGTTGTGTGCACCATGACACATGTCTGTCTTTTAACTAAAGATGACATACTGAAATCAGAGGAAAATAAGTCCGAGTGTTTCAGTGTGAAGTACTTTCTCCTGGAGATTGCAAAAGGTAGCATAATATATAATTTCCGTATCTTCTGCTGAAGAGGACACCATTTCAGAAATATATATTTTTAAGTAGTGTAACTTGACTCTTCTAATTATAAAATAAGACCATGTTAATTATTTGACTTACTCTTTTCAGTACCTGTTCTTTCCTTTTTTTGTTTCTTTTCATTTCATGGTGAAAACTGAGGAAGTGTGGTATACTTCTGTTCATATTTATCTTCACTTAGCACTTTCTCTTTTGGTTTTATCCATATCTGCAGATGCATGTGACTGTACAGCATGTCATCCTTAAAATAAATTGCACAGTTCCATCTGGACTATTGTCTGTGCACTGAATGCTGGTTGAAAGAAAGCAGTTCAATTAAATATCTTTCAAAATATTTGAATACTTCACCTCTTCTTACACCCTTCCCATGGAACCATTTTTAATTAGTAGGAATTTGTTCCACAGTGGGTGTCGAGAAGATAGGGAAATTCTCTATTCTGTATATTTGTTATTATAGTACTGTCATGGCCAGTGGCGCAAGGAACCGAACTTGAAGTTTTATGCAACCAGTTCGCTCGGCTTTAGTGATGCCTGGAGCTTATCTGACAAAGATTAATTCAAAGTGAAATACAAATGCTCAGGGGATTGAAAACCTTATTAGTTGGAATATACTCAAAGCATTCAGCAACTTCAGTTGAGGCCAAAGCCTGATAAAGCCACAAAAGGTGAGTTTTTAAGAGAAGCTGGTTTACTTGAGAAAAGTTGGAATAAAAGACTTATACACAGTTTCTCATACTAACTTAGCTAAAGTGCCATTCAGAATGGGCTGTCATGGACTGTTGTTAGGAGAGATGGCTTTGTACATGCTTTATTGTTCTTCAAAGTGTGTGTCTATGTGAAATTTCTAGTCAAATTAGAGGTTAGCAAGCTACATGAAATTACTGGAGAAGTCTGAATGCAGCCATGTTTATTCACATCAGCCTTTCAACAAAAATCTTAGCTTTAAAGAATTATATTTAGAAGAAGCAAAACAAATTGCACCCTATGCTTTCAAAAAGATATCTATTGTTTGCTAGATAACATGCAGTCTCTCCAGGAAAGTCCTTTTTTAAATATGTGGTTTGAGGTTTTCTTTGGCTATTTCTGTGAAAATGCATACATATTAAAAATGTCCCCTGGGAATAGAAGGGTAGCACAAATACAAAGAGCAGAGGGATGAAATGGCTTTATGGTATCAAAAAGTATCTGCAACAGTGCAGAGGCTGCTGATGTTCCTGATTATTTGCTGTGCCTGCATATGGGACAGCAGAGAACTGAACTGTGCTTTTAGTGCTGGATACTCTGAGTCTTTACTTCTGGGTTTACTTACTGAGTTTTTGGGTTGTTTGTAACTTTCTTGTTGTTTGCACTTTTTCCTGATTTCACAACCTTACTAGTGCTTAATTACCAGTAGAAAGTAATGTTGGTAGGTAAGTTAGAGGCAAAATAATATGAACTTCTTTTAAAAAAAAATAAATCTTCCTGATTATTTTTTAGGGGAGACTCCTGTGCTGTGTTAGGAGTGGGACCATGAAGACCCTGAAAGTTTAGTAGACCTCTAAGCGCATTGCATCACTTACGTAACTTCTTCTGGCCTCATTTGGTGCTGGGGAGGTTTTAGCTGCTTCTGAGATTGGGCATACATGAAGCCGTTTTCAGCAAGTCACTGTTCTTATGCAACTTAATTTACTTTTGAGTCTTTCTCTTGGTGGGTGATTTTCATGTGCTGCATCATCATGTCTCTGCCCTGGGAGGATGTCTGCAAACCTGTGGTGCTCCCTTGGCAGAAAGGCTTTCCTGCTTGTCAGTTGTCACTACCTGATAGCCACTTGCCTTCCCAGGTAGCTATATTTCGCCGATGATGGTGTAAGCCTGTGTATTTGTATGCGCATGCGTCTGATCTGTGTAAGATTCTTGCTCCTCTACTGTGTGAGAGGATAAAGCTTCTGGGCTCCTTCCTCTGTACTGTTCCCTGCTTTTTATGGCAATCTTTCTTCTTTTTCCCCTTCTTAAAAATGTTGCACTCCCTCTCAGGCCCATACCACACTATCTATCCATATGGTATTGCTGTAAAATATCAAAAGTCCAGGGGAAGGATGTTATTAAAAAGGAATGCAAATAAGTAAAATAGATAAGTGAGAGAAGAGAGCTTTTCCCTTTGGTTTCCCTCTTATAAATATGCATGATGAAGTAAGTGTCTTGAGCTGTCAGATGTGCAGATTGTGTGGCGGCCACCACATCTAGGGCTTCGTCACCGAATAATAGGAGTGAGGAAGACGGAGTTCTCAGGCATCTCACTAGTTCTGTTATTTTAGCTTTGCAGGTCTGTGGGAATTTTAAAAACAGTGTTTGCATATGAAATACACCACGTGAAGAAGTGCTGCACAGCCCCAGAACCTGCTCTCCCTGTTGTTCACTTCTGTCCCAGTCATAAGCTCTGGGCATGGGAGTCTTCAAGGCTTCTGACAGCTGCTCTTCCCCGGCAGGCCTGTTTGTGTTGACTTAATTTCTGTGATAAATCATCTTCCATGACACGAGGACAATGCACAGGTCACTTTGAGTATTTGCCTTACTCCCTTGACTTAGGGCCCTTTCATGCTGCTCTGATTTTACTTATTTATTTATTTAAAGCTTAACGCAGAATTTTAAAACTGTGCTCTGTGGTAGGAAACATGTATCTGTCTATGCTACATGAGATGAACCAAAATACAATTATGGGGTTCTTAAAATATAGCCAATACCACTGTTGCTACTATAGCAACGTATAAAGAAGATGATGTGATGCCCTGTTTTTTTAATTGTAGTTCTTTTGTTTCATGATCTATTGATCTATTTTATTCTGCACACTACAGCTTCACAAAACCTGCAGCAAAGGAGCGAGCAGAGCCAGAGAGGACATTCCTCAGCACCTGGGGAGGTCTCTGCCCTGGAAATTCCCCAGACCTCCTGCCCTTGGAGCAACTGGCTGCACAGCCATCTTCCTCTGCCACAAGGGACTTTTTGAGGGAAACACTAAATTTTTTGTCAAATGTCATAACCCAACCCAAGCTTTGATAATAGGATTTTCTCATTTTCAGCTAGATCCATGGCTGGGTTTGTGTTTTGAGGTGTCCGTCATCTTGGCTTTCTCAAAGAAGTTGGCTGGAGACTTTTGTGAGACAAAGTTAAAAAAGTCACAGGTGAAAGAAGAGGTCTGCCTCTTCCTCTGTAATCTAACTGATTAGGAGGCTCAGCTTTCTTTTTGTAGATACATAGATGTGTTTTCCTCTCCTTTTTTGTCTACCTAGGAATAATTTAAATCCTTTGTTCTCTGTCCAGGGTTGAAGGGTAGACTCCTTGGGCAAGTGGCTGGGTTTTTTTGTCTCACTTGTGGGAGCAACTCTAGAAGAAACCCTGCACCGAAAGCCCAGCATGCCATACAACCTCTGTGCTTCAGCACATGAAGTGAATTTGCTTTCTGCAAAGGTGCAAACAAAAGTCACCAGACAAGAGCTGCCAGAGTTTAAAATTGTGTCAGAGGACTTCTTAATCGGGTTGCCTGTGTCCAAGCAGTCTCCGTTGTTCTGTGGCTCAGCAGTTCAGAGTGACTCTGATCTTGCTGGGGCTAGTGGAAGACCCCTGCTACAGGGAGGAGAAAGGGCTTCTGCAAAGTCTGCTCCCACCGTAGGCACTGGCCTTCCTTGGGAAGAGCAGGAGGAGGTGGAAACACAGCAAGGAAAGGAGAAAGGAAGTCTTCCAACTTGGAGGACAGTCACTGCTAGCAACGTGAATAATTTATGAGCAATCTTAGAAGAATCTTAGAAGCAGGTTTTTGTCCTCCCAAGCAGCATTATAGAAGGAAGAAGTCCCAGCAGAAAAATGAGTACCACCCGCTTG
The DNA here is from genome assembly GCA_013400135.1 of Rhinoptilus africanus. NCBI lineage: Eukaryota > Metazoa > Chordata > Aves > Charadriiformes > Glareolidae > Rhinoptilus > Rhinoptilus africanus. The sequence goes on along the minus strand of VXBO01000241.1, from coordinate 6,491 downwards.
AGTACCCACGTGTGCAGTGTAATGAGGAATCTGTTTTTTCCCGCTGAGCATCTGGTTCCCCATGCTTGCCTGAACAGCATCCAGTGGGATGTAGCAGCCTATAAAGTCCAGGCCACATATGTGCTGATTCCTCTGGGTATGCATATGATGAGATTTATTTCTCTTTAGGGAGAAATGACCGGCTGTCTTGATCAATACTGAATTGGTTTATATGTAATAAAGAGAAATTGCTAACAACAATATCCAGGGACAGACCTTTTCGGTCAGTGAAGTACAATGGATGTTATTCTTAAGAGAATCGTTGCAGCTGCTGTGGGCAAGCTCTCATTTTTGTGCACTCCAGTCAGATGTAGCGGAAGAATTGGGATCCCTTGACACATCAGAAAATCTGAGGAAAGTATTTGTATGTGATGAACTGCTGCTGCAGATAGACGTTTGATTGTGCATTTGTTTTCAGTCTGAGGCTCCTGTTTCGGGTAGCAGCTGGAGCAACAACTCCCATGGCTGCTTTGCAGCAGCAGCTGGTTGAAGAGTGGTGGAAAATACAGCACCATGCGAATGGTTGGTTGAAACAGACAGCCAGTTCAGCTGTCTGAATGCTGTGTTACAGGACCAGAAGATTTCTCAATACATCACCATGAAAATTCAGCTTGGTTTCGTCATTAAAGATGCTAGCAGCATCTTCAAGTGACTGAACAAGTTGTTTCTGTTGGAGTGATTTTATCTAAAAAAACCAGCTCCCACACTATGCAGACTGAGGTGCTGCCTCAGTCCCCCCATTGCAGGCAATAAAAAAAAAATCTTATTAATCATTCTTACAGAAAATTGTGAAGTCTTATCTAATGCCCTGATTTTTCTGCAAGCCTCTCATAATTGGGGCTAGTGTCTGGTAACACTGCAGGAAATAAGAGTTGTCTTGGTTTAGAGTTCTTGTGTATGTAGGAGCTTCTGGGCAGGTTGATGAGTTATTATAGTCCACTTCGTATAGGTATTACTCCTTGAGAGTGACAAAGACAACTGCAGTCACCCAGCAACCTGTGAGTCAATGGGAAACCTTATTTGGTAAGCTGAGGTTATACAAAGACATTGGGAAGGTGTACTTCTGGTTCTGCCTCTTGATAAATTCTGAGTGGGGGAGCACACGTATTGAAGCAATCGTTGATATTAAGCAACAATGAAGAAATACTGCTCTGCAAATGATAACTAGAAGAAGAGCAAATTGCTGGAACAAAATCAGTTCTCTTGATGGTTCAGAGCTAGGCGCGTAATTTTGCGTTCTGATTCATATTCCTTGGAGATCTCTGCAGATTGAAACGTGCAGAAGGTTCAGTGCTTCAGTCCCTTAAAGTACATCTCTTGCTAATTTTTGTCTCAGATCAGATTAATTTTTGAGGTTGGAAGCCTTCCAAGGTGACACTCTGCATTTTACTTCTAATTCAGGTGACTAGTCTTTGCAACTGCCACAAATTTCATTTTCAGTATGAATTAAACACAACTTTTATCTCCCTCTATTTAATGTCAAAGTCCATGCCTCAAGAGCGCTGACAGGTTTAGATAGAGAAATTGGATTTTCACCGCATCAGTTCAGCAGAATTTTTGTCTTTTTATCATTGTTTAACCAGCTCTGTCATATTATGTAAGTTTTCTGTGGGCTGTATTATCTAGGGAAAAATCAGAGTTTGTTTAGAAAGCCCTGAATTATGTTTAAAGCGTGATTTTCCTTCCCAACACGGAGATATGCTACTGTCAAAATCTCATTGTTTAAAGTCCCATGGATCATTGCATGATGATGAAAAGGAACTTGTGTGCTTGACTAAAAAGTCACTTTCCTGGTATGGTAGTACTTGGATATGTAGTCCAGCCAGGCTTATGAACAGATCACATAGAATGAAAATCTTGTTATCCGATTACTTCCTTGTCTAGGTAGAACTGAACTTAATGGGGGAGAGTTTAAAAAGAAAACAAAAAGTGCTGTTTCATTTTAGCACATTTAATGCAATCTAGCTCTGAACGTTCTTAATTGAGCAGAAGAGTAGGACCAGCAACACCCTTGTAGGTCTTGTGCTGGTAAAAAAACTGCACATGGTATCTGTAATAATGAATCTGTTGATTTTACTCAAGAAAACTTTGGGTACAAGTATGTTTTCTTATTTTTCTTTTGGTCCTAACTGTACATGTCTAGCTTAAAGCTGTCTCTTGTTACATTAAGTTTTGTTCAAAAGCACTTTTTTCTGACTTGTCTTTAAAGCTTTCCAAGATACGTACTTCAAAAGAACTGTAAAAGTACAGAAAAGTTATTGATTGTTTGATTTGATTTCCTATTGTGGATTTCTTCCTTAAAGGCCCAGTGAAGTCCCTAGATCTAAGATTTTTGGTGGATTTTTGCCTTGATGTAGACTGTAGCAGAAGTTTACACCAAATGTTCCCTGAGTAGCACTTCTGATTTCTTTTGCAAAGGACTGGACAAAGGATTTTTTGGAAGGTCAGCTTCTGTTTGCTGTTAAAAGCAATATTACAAGTGTAGGACTTGGTTTATATATTTTCATCTTCTAAGACAGTACAGCCTCTTGTGACTTCAGAATCAAAGAAGGAATCATGTTAGACTTAAAGTTGGAAAAGTTTTGCTCTTTGCAGGCTGTGACCATTAGAATGAGCTTATCCTTTGCAGGCAGTCTCATTACTCTGGGCCAAATTCAGACATACTGGAAACTTGAAATTTGCTGATATTAGAGAAAATACTTGGTGGTAGGTTGCTTTTGGCTGGATGCCAGGTGCCCCACCAAATCTGCTCTATCACTCCGTCTCCTCAACTGAACAGGAAAGAGAAAATACAATGAAAGGCTCATGGGTTGAGATAAGGACAGTGGGGGGGTGGAGATCACTCACCAGTTACCGTCATAGGCAAAACATTGACTTGGCGAAATGAGTTTAATTTATTACCAATCAAATCAGAGTAGGTTAATGAAAAATAAAACCAAATCTTAAAAACACATTCCCTCTCCCCACCCCCCCTTCTTCCCAGGCCCAACTTAGCTCTTGAATTGTCTACCTCTTCCCCCTGAGCAGCACAGTGGAATGGGGAATGGACGTTGTGGTCAGTTCATCACATGTTGCTTGTGCTACTCCTTCTTCCTCAGGGGAAACATTCCTCACACTCCTCCCCTGCTCCAGTGTGGGATCCCTCCCATGTGAGACAGCTGTCCACGAACTTCTCCAATGTGAATCCTTCCCATGGGCTTCAGTTCTTCGTGAACTGCTCCAGCATGGGTCCATTTCATGGGGTGCAGTGGAACAGACCGCTCCAGCATGGGGGGCCATAAGTCCATGCTGGGGAACCTGCACCAGCATGGGCTCCTCTGTCTGCGGGTCCTGCCAAGAGCCTACTCCATTGCGGGCTTCCCACAGGGTCATAGCCTTCTTTGTGAGGATCCTCCTACCTGTTATGGTGTGGGGGGTCCTCCATGGGCTGCAGGTAGATATCTGCTCCACAATTAACCTCTACGGGCTCCACAGGGACAGCCTGCCTCACTGTGGTCTCCACCAGGGGCTGCAGGGGAATGTCTGCTCCATTGCCTGAAGCACTTCCTCCCCTTCCTTCTTCACTGACCTTGGTGTCTGCAGAGTTGTTGCTTTCACATATTCTCACTCCGTTCTGGCTGCAGTTGTGCAAGTTTTTTCTCTGTCTTAAATATGTG
>VXBO01000231.1:28441-53458 GCA_013400135.1 Rhinoptilus africanus | reverse complement strand
CTTGTTCTGGCTGGGGACTTCAAGCTGCCACATCTCTGCTGGAAATTTAACATCGCAGAGGGCAGACAGGCTAGGAGGTTCCTCGAGTGCATGGAAGATAACTTGCTGACACAACTGGTAGATGACCCTACCAGGGGAGGTGCTTCTCTAGACCTACTGTTCACAAACAGAGAAGGACTGATGGGAGATGTGGTGGTTGGAGGCCGTCTTGGGCTTAGTGATCATGAAATGGTCAAGTTTTCAATTTGTAGTGATGTAAGGAGAGGGATTAGCAAAACCTCCACCTTGGACTTCTGGAGGGCAGACTTTAGACTGTTCAGAACATTGGTTGAGAGAGTCCCTTGGGAGATAGTTCTGAAGGGTAAAGGGGTCCAGGAAGGCTGAACACTCTTCAAGAAGGAAATCTCAAAGGCCCAGGAGCAGGCTGTTCCCAAGTGTTGCAAGATTAAAGGGCAGGGAAAATGGCCAGCCTGGATGAACAAGGAACATTTTTTGGGACTCGGGAATAAAAGGAGGGTTTACCACCTTTGGAAGAAGGGGGAGGCAACTCAGCAGGAGTACAGAGATCTCGTTAGGTTATACAGAGAGAAAATTAGGAAGGCAAAAGCCCAGCTGGAGCTCAACTTAGCCACTAGCATAAAGGACAACAAAAAAAGTTTTTATAAATACATCAACAAACAGAGAGTCAGGGAGAACCTCCATCCCTTACTGGATGTGGGGGGAAAATGTTGCAATCAAGGATGACGAGAAGGCTGAGATACTTAGTCCCTTTCCCTCCATCTTCAATAGTCAGACCAGCTATCCTCAGGGTGTTTAGCCTCCTGAGATGGAAGATAAGGATAGAGAGCAGAACAACCCACCCATAATCTAGGAGGAAGTAGTAAATGATCTTCTTCTCCACCTAGTCCCACATAAGATGGGATTCACTCAAGAGTACTCAGGGAGCTGGCAGGAGAGCTCACCAAGCCTCTCTCCATCATTTATCAACAATCCTGGTCAACAGGGGAGGTACTAGGTGACTGGGGGGTGGCTAATGTGATGCCCATCTACAAGAAGGTCAGAAGGAGGATCCGGGGAACTACAGGCCTGTCAGCCTGACCTCGGTATCAGGAAAGATCATGGAGAGGATCATCTTGAGTGAGCTCTCATGGCAAGTGCAAGGCAGAGAAGGAATCAGGGCCAGCCAGCATGGGTTTAGGAAAGGGAGGTCCTGCTTAACCAAACTCTTTCTATGACCATGTGACCTGCCTTCAGGACACGAGAAAGGCTGTGGACGTTGTCTATCTGGACTTTGGTAAGGCCTTCCTTACACCATCCCCCACGGCATTCTCCTGGAGAAGCTGGCAAATCATGGCATAGACAAGCGTACTCTTCCCTGGGTAAAAATACTGGCTGGCTGGCCGTGCCCAGAGAGTTGTGATAAATGAGGTGAAATATTCTTGGTGGCCAGTCACAGGTGGCATCCCTCAGGGCTCAGTTTTGGGGCCAGTTTTGTTTAATACCTTTATCAATGATCTGGATGAGGGAATTGAGTCCACTCTCACTAAATTTGCGGATGACTCCAAACTAGGTGGGAGTGTTGATCTGCTGGAGGGTAGGAAGGCTCTACAGAGGGACATGGACAGGCTGGATCGATGGGCCAAGGCCAATTGTATGAGGTTAAATAAGGCCAAGTGCCAGGTCCTGCATTTTGGTCACAACAACCCCAAGCAACGTTAAAGGCTTGGGGAAGAGTGGCTGGAAAGCTGCCCAGCAGAAAAGGAGATGGGGGTGCTGGTGGACAGACAGCTTCAGATGAGCCAGCAGTGTGCCCAGGTGGCCAAGAAGGACAACAGCATTCTGGCTTGTATCAGGAATAGCATGGCCAGCAGGAGCAGGGAAGGGATCGTGCCTCTGTACTCGGCACTGGTGGGGTCTCACCTCGAGTGTTGTGTTCAGTTCTGGGCCCCTCTGTACAAGAGGGACATTGAGGTGCTGGAGCGTGTCCAGAGGAGGGCTACCAAGATGGTGAGGGGTCTGGAAACGAAGTCATACGAGGAGAAGCTGAGGGAACTGGGCATGTTTAGTTTGGAGAAGAGGAGGCTGAGGGGAGACCTCATTGCCCTCTACAACTCCATGAAAGGAGGGTGCAGAGGCAGGGGTTGGCCTCTTCTCCCAAGTGAATAATGACAGGACCAGAGGAAATGGTCTGAAGTTGCAGCAGGGGAGGTTTAGATATTAGGAAGAATTAGTTTACTGAAGGAGTGGTCAGGCACTGGAACAGCCTGCCCAGGGAGGTGGCTGAGTCACCATCCCTAGAGGTATTTAAGAAATGTGTAGATTTGGCACTTCAGGGCATGCTCTAGTGGCAGAGATTGTAGGGGGTTTTTTTGGTGTGTGTATGGTTGGACTCAATGATCTCAAAGGTCCTTTCCAACCATGAAGATTCTATGATTCTATGATGAAAAATTAATTTCTTCTGTTTTGAGTTTTTTTCCTCCAGCCATCTTGAAAGGCACTTGCCTTCTTACCCATGTTATGACTTAGTAAGTTAACTAAATGGTCATGACTGTGATATCATTGAGGATCACCACTGGTAGTCCTTTTATTAATTAAATTACTAGAGTTTTCTGGAGTTCAGACATTTGCAAGTAACCAAAATTGATTAACATAGTAGAGAGTCTGTAAGTAAGAAATGAGGGGAGTGGGTTTAAAATAACTGTAGTAATCTGTCTGATAGCTCATTGGGGAAGCTTCTCCTTCAGTAACAGGACTCCCTCTGAAAATGGTGCAGCTTTTATAGAGAATGCATCCACAGAATTGTTTATACAGAGTTATGTAAACAAGTTCAATTATTGCTAATGAAAGCTGTACTCCCACATGCTGACCTGAAAGATTACCTATTGTATATAGAGTCTCTCTGAAAAGACACTTTGTGGAGATGAAATAGAAGTCAAACAGTGAAGCAAACTTAATTAGGGTACAGTAAAGTCTACTATTTACTTTCTCTGATTTATAGAGATTAAATTATCTAAATACTTAATTAGTTGTGAAAGGCCAAGGTCCTTACAGGATAATTTGAGATTTAACCACTTCTGTTTAGTATGGAAGCTTGACCATACCACTCAACATGGCCTATATATTTACATAGCTAAGTTAGCTGTTGAACTTAACTATAGCATTTGTTTTTCTCATAATGGTTATAATTGGCAATAGATTTAAAAGGGGAAGGTATTTAATTTACCATCTTGCAAGAACTTTTAATTGGATATTTGTTTGTATTTTGTCTTTGCATATGTGAACAAAATATGGAAAATTCCCAGCTGTTCTGGTTTGGTTCACACTATTTTGCAAATGCAGTTTAAAAAGCCATTTCTTCATGTAGTGGAGTTAGTGGAACTCTACTGTCTGAAACAAATCTTGGGGGTGGGTTTTGGGGGAGAGTTGTTTGCTGGTGTTTTGTTGTGGTTTTTTTCTTCCTTTTAGTTTGCATCAACTGAGAATCTGTTTCTTGATTTAGACCTTCAACCAACAAATATACCTGGTAGAAATTTTTTTCAGATCATGCCTGTCTCCACCTTAGGAGATAATGACTCATTGTTGATCAAAATGCTTTTGAAGAACTCTTCAAAGATCTATAGTTCACACTTTTTTTGTTACCTTCTTTGACTTACTAGAAAATAGTACTGTAATGTACAGTGGGTGGGAGAAGGGTCGGTCTCAACAATATTTGAATGATTTTTTTCCACACATCTGCAATAATCCCCTGTAGAATTAATAAATAAATATGTATATCTGAGAGTGTGTGTGTGTGTGCACATGCATTTATAGGTAGATGGCTGTATTTATTTACAAAATAGGAAAGGAGAAAATCTTGAAAAACCAGTTAGGGTTTTCTTTTGCTCTCTTCCCTCAGAAGAAGCTTATACCTTCCTTGACTCCTGATAAAATGACAGAGGAATCCTCTTTTGAAGATGTAGGTATCCAAAAGTGGTGTTGGTGAGCTCTACTTATCTTGGAGGATTTTAGGACAGTTTGATATTTCACCCATTGAATCTTAATCTGTTAGTAGTTCAGGACTATTACAACAGTCCCTTGGGGACAGAACTATAGAGGACGCATTACAAACAGGAATTTATTGCAAACTTTCTGTTCCCACTACATTTTTGATATGATCAGTTACTGCTGGACATGCAATTAAACACTGCTAGAGATTTTGTGAGATGACACTTCCTGTATCAGGAATATTTACCATCCAGATATACGGCCAAATGGAGATTTCCAATATCTAGAGAATCTTGTATTATTGCTAGGTACATCTAAAAGGAGTTGACAGTTATTTTCTTGGTTTAGAGAGTAAAATAAGAGCTAAAAATTAGTGCAGGTAATTAATACAGTATCCTTGATACTGAAACAATTAAAACTGAAATGCTTGAAGTTCTGCTCTCTTAATCTCCTGTCACCCTTCACAAACAGAAAAACAAGTTCCCTTTGAAAGTGTTCAGGCAAAAGAAAACTGTATTTAATGGAGGCAGAGGAGAAAAAAACCCCAAATGACAGATAGGGGACTTGTACTTTATGGCTATTGTATCCTTCATTTGGCAGAAGATGAGTGACTCAGAAGTTATACAGTTCTGTATACTGTACTTGAAAAGCTTTTTTTTTGTTTTTTTCTGAGATGCTTTATTCTGAATGTATAGTGTCTTGAAGCTTGCTGGCTCATCAGCCACACATGGTATAAAAAAAAATACCTTTGTCTGGGCAGACTTGTGTTACTTCAAACAGTTCCAGTTTTCTTTCTTTACAAACCTCTCTATGGAAAGTATTGTGGTTTAGCCCCAGCTGGCAACAGAGAACCACACGGCTGCTCTCTCACTCCTTCCCCTCCCGGCTAGGGTGGGAAGGAGAATCAGAAGAAAAAGGCAAAACTCCTGGGCTGTGATAAATACAGTTCAACGGAATAGCAAAGGAAGAGCAAAACAATAACATTAATACTGATAAAGGAATATACAAAACTAATTAATACACAGTTTAACTGCACGCTGGCCAGAACCTGAACTACCTAGCCTGCTCCCAAGTGATGCCTCCTGCCTGTACGCCAGCCAGCTCCCCCAGCTATATTCTGAGCATGATGTCATATGAGATCAAATACCCCTTTGACTACTTTGGGTCAGCAGTGTGGACTGTGTCCCATCCAAACTGTTTGTGAAAATTAACCCTATTTCCACCAGTGCTCGGACAAAAGGAAGTTAATAAATCCCTCTTTCTGCAGGTTGATATAACAATTACTGAAAATTCCAACCCTGGCTTTTCCTTCACACCCAAGACAGCACATACACCTCTACCTTTTCTTTGCTTCATTTTCCTTAAATTCCTTCACTGCAACATTCAGACATGCCTATCTTTTGAGCAACCAGCTACCCTTGAAGTATGATTTTTTTTTTTTGTCTTACCAAATTTGTCCATGTGGAAATCTCAAAGTATTGTACTGACAAAACCTAGTCAAACAATGCCATGCCTCATAGTGGCTTTTGCAAGATTAAAATATAAATTTTTATCATGTCATTTGCTGCAAAGGTATGGACACAGTGGTATGGATCTTAACGGTAGCTCAGCTGCAGACAGTAGCACTTGGCAATTTAAGAAGACAGAATGTAATCACTGCACTTGAACTTTGGCCTGGACCCTGAGTTAACTCTGAATCTTTCCCGAGAAGTGTCAGAAAATCATGAATGAATATAAAGAGCCATGACTTCTGGTTCTGACAGTTCTTCACTACTGCCAAGTAACTTTATTAAAAAAAAAAAAGTCTTCAGAAATGGATTTTGGTTCACATTATTATAAATAAGTTGTATTTCCGATGCTTTAGCAGGGGAGGGAATTACATCTTTGTTTCCATCTCTGAGTTCTCTGAGTTTGTTTGTATGACTTGAATTCTTACGTTTGGAAATAAGCTGTAATTTTTTCCCCCTGACAGAGCTGATCTTTTCTGTCACTGAAGGCATATGTATAGGGGGTTATACTTTAATTATACTGGTAAGTAATGTGATTTTGTTGTTGTTGTTGCTGTTGTAGTAGGAATTTTTTCAAATTTACTGTTTTTATCTCTCTATATTTTTATGTGTTCCTTCATCTCTACTTTTTTTTTTTCTCTATCTGTTTTAATTTACACAGCTTTATAATTATCTGATTTCCTGAAGATGCACACATGGACTGATTTTCAAGTTCATAAGTTATCATTTGTAATAATATTTTGACAACCAAAATCAGGTGTTAGCTATCTTTCTGTGTATTTGTTTAAATAAATTAAGAATATAAACTTACATTACTATCCAAACCTATGTAGACCAATTATGTCAGAGTGCATGAAAATTTTCAGATAGGGAAAAAATATTTGCTTTGATAGCCAAGTTGTGTGAAACACTTAACTGAGGTTAGAGAATTGATTTATATTAATAGTCTATTTATGCAGAATTCCATTACAGTTAATTGGATTTTACATTCACATGACATGATGGAGCTAGGGTTTTTGAAAGAGAGTATGTTAAAAGAATGCATTTGTAAATAAGTACTCCCTAATTCTAAGAACTCTTTCCAGAATCCTACTGTAAAGCATTAAGCCAAGTTTACAGCACTAATAATTTTCTCCTCTTCCAGGTAATGAAAAAAGCAGTCTTTCTTTATGTTTTTTGTTTGTTTTGGGTTTTTTTCTGTGTGTGTCTTAATTTAATTTCACTGTATGCTTTAATAGATAACCTCTCATCTATAGAGATAAAAAATATGTCTTCTTTGTTAGATTGTTTACTTAGGCAATGAAACTTTAGGACAAGGTTCTGTCTTAGCTATTTTAGAGTAATTGGAAGATTTCTAGGACTGTCAGATAATGGATGGACCACATTGGCAGAAATTTCTCGCAGCAGGTAAGCCTTTAACTTTTACATCAAAGCAGTCATGAAGCTTAGCTTCTGGTTCCATAATATGCAGGCTATAGTAGTGATACCAGTTTAAGGAGCTCCTTATGCCTTCTTCTCTTTTCAATATTATGCAGTGTGTGGCCTGCATAGTTACTGATCTTAATTAAGATCTATTTGTAAAGCTGTCATTTGGCATGGGTAAAACAATTGACCTGGGTTTAAAAAATCCTGCCAAAAAAAGAGATTATTTTCTGCTAGACTCAATTCAAGGCTTGTCTCTACAAACACTTGTCAGAAAAATGAGGCATGGAAGGACCTGGGGGTGGGGGGGGGGCAGATGGGGCAAACCATGACTGCTTATTCACAAGATTATGAGCTGTCAATATGGGGGATATGAAAAGTTGTTTGGTAACAACTGCTACTTCTTATTTTCCATCTCTGTTACAACTTACTTCCACTGGTACTCCTGCCTGATGGCAGGTCATCCTGTGCCATCCACACATGGTCATCCATGCCTGATGAGGTGTTCTTCTGTGAAAAGATAGACTAAGTTTGGCCTGTGGACTATTGTCAGGCCATATTTCTCCAACAGCCATTGCGTAACATAACTCTGTACTAGCACAGCAACCTGTTGTGACTTGTTTCTCTGAGAGTGCATTAAAAATTTATGAACGTGCCAGCTTCACGAGTGAAGAATGGCCTGTGGTCTCTTCAATGATCCCTCTTTAGTTATTTCAGATGCTGCCTACTACTGATGCTGGCATTCGTTGTGCAAAAACTGAGCTTGAAAGGAGACTTCTTTCCTATGGCAAACAAAATTACATGCCAATAGTATTCAGTCTACAGAGCGCAAACTACACTCCTTCTTCCCACTTCTGGGTGCCACTGACATCTTGGGAGGGTAAAGAAGCAGGCGAATCATAACCTCCAGTCCTTTGGTATTATGCTGCTTCCTTTTTGAAGGAAAAATATCTTTTCCCTTAGGATTTATTACACAGGGCCTCTGGGAAAAAGCACTATAAGAATCCCTTCAAGCTACTGGAATTATATCCTTTTTTCTTTCAATAGTGATGGGTAAGTCAAAGATACAATTTAGATTGTGAAATTTACACATTTGATGTTAATCCTATTTTACAGCACTTTTAAGTTTTAGTGAAGTACAAGTTGCATTATGCTTTATTTCCGTGTCTCTTCAGAATAATCTGTAAATCCTCCAAACTAAAACTTGTGCAGTAGAGACTTTCAGAGTATTGTGATAAAATAGCATGAACTTTTTTTGTCCAATTTATGTGTATTTTTAAAATCTAATTGCAACACTATTAAAATGTTCAGAATACTTGGTTATTTTCATGTACTTTGATCACATTAGTTTAAAAATGTAGCCCTTTATAACCTAACAAACTCTAAGTAAGAGACAATTCTAATAGTCTAAGAGCTTGTTATAAAAAGATAATACTCCCATTTCACTCCAACATATTTTAGAAAGGGTACCAATATAAACTATATGTTAATGAATTAAAAAATGCATTCAGAGATCACTGACAATGAAGTAAAGGCAGAATGACTAGTAGAAGAATTCCTAAATTATTCAATTTCAAGATTGATGGTAAATTGCATATGAGAGAACTTGTTAAATGTACTTCATGTCATTCTGCTTTTGAACAGAGAGGTAATTACCTCTCAGATTTTAGGTGAATTGTTCTTGAAAACTAACAGTGAAACAAAAGCCTCTTTCTGTGTCAGTTTGAGGCTATAGGCTGAGCATATGCCCAAACTTAAACAAGGCAGCAGAGTGCATTGCTGAACGTACCAAGGAAGAAAAAGTGCCTGCCTTATGACGTGGAAATCATTGGCACCCATCAAGAGGAAGTCTTGGCCCTTTAATTTGCATCTCAGCTGTATTTCTGCTGCATGGAAATTTTTATTAAGTGCCTATAACACTAGAACAGCATTACTGAAGTGAAAGGATGGAGTAGTTGCGGTACAAGCAAGAGGGTCAAAAGCAACTCTATTTTAGATAGGGCTACACTTAGTGAAGGAGATAATCATTGTTACAAAGAAAGAATGGCTGAAGCAGCATGAAATAGCTCTTATTTTTGAAATGATAATAAAATTTCAGAATTTCCTACTGCTTTAACAAGGGAAATATGTATCTCACTTCACTGTTTTATTAAAATTCCTGCCCTTTATTTTTACTCTTTTTCTAAAGTGTCCTTGGAGGACTAATCTACAATGCCAAGGTATTTTGACCAGTGAGAACACCTATATAAGGAACCTTGAGAGTTGCTGGGCAGTGACTTCTATGCCAAAGTCACCTAGTCAGTGAGACCACTTATTTGTTTTATAAGGAAGCTCATAACACAAGATTGAAACAGGAGCATGTTCTAAGGTCACAGAGTGACTATTCTCTATCCCTGTTGTATTGAAAACACATAAATTGTAAAAACTGCCTCCAGCTGCAATATACTGATCAATGACTGCACAAAAGCACCCTGGGCTATCTAGTTTGAAATAATTTTCTGGTTATGTTTTTTAAAAACTATAGTACAAATGGCTTTGTTTCCTAAGAATGTCTTCGTCAATAAATAATGCACAATCAGAATGATCATACTGAGTTCATGACTTCTTTCTCTTTTCCACTATTCCCTTTCCCCTTTGAACTGAAATTCAGAACTTGTGTGCTATTTTCAGCTGAAATTACAGTGGCAGAAATTTTAGGAATTTTTTACAATGTCATGGAAATAGGCATCAATGTGCAAGGTATGAGCCACTATTAGCTACTGAACAAATCACGGCACTATAAACATAACATTTGTGAGCAGGAGAGACTATAAATGCATGTAAAATATAATCTGAAGCTTTTATTCACTGAAAACATCTTTTGTGTGACTTCTTCGATGTCTTTTAGTATGTGAATTCACACTAAGGTCTTGCCATGATTCTTTTAAAATTACACAGAAATCTGATGGAAAACTAATCTTTGCCCATACTGCTTATTGAAGTACTTGTTTAATGGTATGTTTTCCTGCATGTTTAGTTAGCTAAGTACTCATAAAACCTTTATACTGTGCCTCTATTCTGGAAGCTTAAGCATTTAGACCTCCTCTTACAGTCTGGAGGCTACAGTCAGTTACAGATTTGCTAAAGGCTGAGCTGGGACAGAGTCCTCATATCCGCTTCTGTTTCTGGAGTGAAGTTGTGGTTGTACAGATGTGGAGCATTGGCTTTCTGCTTCTACCTGACTTGCTCTGAAAACTGTTATCCAAATTGCATTTACAGTTCTTGTATCATTCCTGGATTGTTACCATGGGGAATTCTGTGAATGGCATGAGTGCGAAAGAAAATACTGTCCATGAAGAGGACAACTGTAACTGAAATAATTAAAACTCTTGCAATAGGTAGTAATTGTCCAGGAAATTGTAAACTTTTTATGTTCAAGCTTATTCATACAACTTTTCCTTTCTTTAGACTGTAAACAGGCTTTTGGATATTCTTTCTGACATATTTTCATTGTAGGATTTCAAAGAAAGGAGAAAATGTTAATATTGGTTTTGATCAGTAAAGTATAGCCAAAGATCTAGGAAGGAGGACTGGAAGAGAACTTCCAAATCAGACAACAGTCATTTATTGCTTAATAGCAATTATTTTCTACATCCTCTCCATAAAAGCATCTTCCAAAAATTATTTTGTTTTCTTGTTACCATTAATCTACTGGAACATAAAAATAAATCTCCTAAGGTTTAGAAAACTTCAAAAGAAGTCTAAAATGTTCCCTTCTCAGTAGATTCATTTCAAGTTCTTAAGTTTGTTTCTATAAACCTACAGATTTATAAGAGCTAAACCTCTCTAATACATACCTAATACATACTCTCATTCCTCTAATCATCACTCTATCCTGCTCTCCCTTATTATCTAATTTGCACTAATTATTTAATTTTAGTAAACTTTTTGCAATGATCACAAGAAAAAGTGTTATTTGATGGCCAGGAATGAGCAGATCTATTTTCTAAAGATCTCAACTGCCAGTATGGAAGAACATAATTTTAGTTCTGCCAAATTACAGTTGTCTTGCATTTTTTTTTGCAAATCAAAAAGACTTGATTTTCCCTTCCTGGGACCAGTATGTATGCTGGTGTGTGTTCTTGACAATTATATAAACTATCTTATTAGCAAAATGTGAATGCTTTACATGTTTTCTATAATGCCTTGTCAGAATAAATACTAAACCCCCCTTAAAAATACTGTCAATGAATAGAATAAAGGCATATTTTTTTGTATAGAGGAATACAAAGCACTAAATAAGGAAAACCAGAAAGTTCTTGGATTGTTAGGATCTACTACCTAAATAAAAGTCAAATGAGTTAAACTCTGTCAACTACAACTTTTTCTTTTGCAATTTGATAACCAGTGCTTTTTTCTTTCTTCACTTTGTACCTTCTTTCCTTGAACTTTCATCTACTCAGGAGCAAGATGGCTGTGAGTTTCCCCACTACGAATAGAACAGAAATACTGAAGGGGACTTTTTGATGAACATCTTCCAAAGATCCTGTTCTGTACAGATGAAAGCCGAGTGAAAAAAGAAAGTGAGATATCACAGAGCAGTTCATGGAGAGCAGCTGCAAAGCCCTGAATTAGGATAGAACTGAAACTCTTTTAAAATCCAGAACAGCCTGAAGCTTTGTCATTATGGTATTGAACATCCAGACACCTTCTGTGACTTCCTCTGCATCCACAGAGAATGCTTTACAATCAGTATCATTCTATAAGGCCTTTTCCAGGCGAGCCTAGATAGTAGGTAGGACAGTCTTGTCGAATCACCTGAGTGCAACTCTACCAGAGATTACAACCCCTGTAATAGGAGCAGTGAGCTGGAACATGTGCTGGTACCTTCACTGGCGTAAAAACCTATTAGCTGAAACTGTAGGTCTGGATGTAAACTTTGGACTTCTGCCATCATCCAGACAGGAGATCCTGAACATAAAATCACCCCGTTGTTGACTACATTGTAGCTTCTGGACACATGAAGAGACACCCCTATTTTATCCCAGGATTGGAAAGCCTATCTTTGTCAGTCTACCTTGGAAAAATTAAATGAATCAGTACATTTCTAAAATTTTTGCCTAAATACTTAAAATTAGAGCAGTCCATTATATTTATTTCTTTAATTATTTAATAGCTGGGATTTCCCTACTGTGATTCACTTTCTTGTTAATGCCTAACGACTTCTTTAGACCAAGGACTTTTTATTCTTTGCTGTTCACTGAGAAATTTTCACGTTTTCACATAGTTTTAAGCATTTAGAAACTACAGAGAGAAGAATACAAAGTTAAACTGGTACAGAGTCTCTGAGTATGTAATGAATAGCTTCTTGATACAAATTCCCTAACGACTGAGGGTAAAGGGTACATAAAATTTTACTGAGGCAAGCCTTCATTGCTCAGGGATCTATGAAATCTTATTTGTTACTGTTGTGCTGTAGTGAGGATGTTTCTATACCCTGTGGTTTTCCAGTTTTCTTGGGTAGGCTCTAAAGCATGAAATCTATTAAAATATTAAAAATAATGAATTATGAATTGAAGTTCATTACAATAAGATAAAAGAACTCTCTGCTCTTTTTGTACATTAAGATGCAATCAAAGCCTAAAACTTTTCAATGCTTCAGTGTCATTTAAAATCAAAATAAGTCCCATTTGTGAGAGAAGTCACAATGTCCATGGCTTTTGGGAAATGTAATATTTTGCCATGATTGTTAATCTTTGTTTGGCAGCTTATAGCTGTCTCTGACAAAAGTATTCTAGTAGTCTTTATGCATAACAAGCACCACGAAGTCTTTGCACTGAAGTGCCAATCAGCTCATTGCTCTTGGGCCTGCATAAGTTTGAATGGGAAGTGGATGAATTACTTTATTTTATGTATTTGTTATTTTAGTCTGAACTGAAATAATAAAAAATATCTGGCCTATTTTAATGTGATGAACCAACCTTTAAAATAATTTCTGAACATAGCAAATGCTGGAGAGGGTCGGGTTTTCTTCCCCCTTTTATCCAGGGAAATAAAACTTGCTGCTGTATTTTCAGGTGTGTACATAGTGTTGTTTTTAAACTGAAATTTTGTTCCTTTGCTTATTTTTGATAGCCATGAATATTTTTGAACTTGAAGAGGGAAGAGCGTTTTTCGATGGCACTTCAGATAAACCTTAAAAGCATATAGTATTTTTTTTTGATTTTTCAAAAAGCATCGTTTTTTCTTCTCAGCTCACAAACATTACTTCAGTAGCATCTTAAGTGTATATTCTTCTGTCAAATATATCACTTTCAAGTTATCTTCAATTGAGCAACAAGAAATATGAATAATGGGAATAGTTTGTTTTCATCCTTATCTGCTTTAAAAAACGCTTTAAAACTTTTAATGGCACTTGCTGAGCCTTTCATACTTAAATTGAAAAATTGTTAAGAAGAAAATAAAAATTACTGTTCAGGGAAACTCCATGGGATATTGTTAAATTTAGGAAATAAAAAAGCAAGCACTTTTATTTGCTTGTTTCAAGTCTCCTTTGACTCTATATCCAATTTAACTCAAGTGTGTTTTATGGTTTGCTGTGTGAAGACCACTGCTGCTTGTAGAGAAGGACAGGAGTTTACATTGTAATATAAAATTCATTAGAAATATGTCTGCCTTGGAAATAGTTTTCTGATGGAGATATATGCTTTTGATTATGGTAACTAAAAGAATCAAAGAACAACATTTTTCACTCTCTGAATATTCAACTATTTGAGTATATAATAATGATAATTAAATGGTAGTAAAGAAAATAAATAAAATGTAGCATCTTAAAGAAAATTTAAATTCTACAGAAGACGTCCATGTTCATTGCTGACTTTCTTCAAATACTTGCTGCTACACCTTATGTAATGTATTTCCAATGGCTCTGGGAGCTTAAACGACAAAGCTACATTATGGCTAGTATAACAAAACTCATTGCAGGCTGCACAGGAGAGCAAGTTTTCTATTTGTTTATTTTAAACAGAGCTGGGCTTATTCACTCATATCTATTCTTGTACTGGATTGCAGGCACATTTTCTGTGTTTTCCTGTTTTTCATGATTACAAGTAACACGATGTTTGTCTATGCAATTTGGGTAGGATTATCTGTGATGGCACAGAGGACAAGGGTCATCAACTATGAAGGATCTCATCATGTCTCACAGGTTATTTTCATTTAGCAACCATGGGCTTGTTTTTCGGATGAGCCTTTTGTGCTTCAAGTAGCTGACAGTGACTGTGATATTTTTACCTTTACATCCTGTCCCTCCTCTATGAATATCATTAGGAAATTCTGCTGATCTACTCACAGGCATGGTTTCCTTCTCTGAGGCCTTTCATTTTCCTGCTCTGAGTATCTTGAATTTGTATGTAGATATGTGCCACGATGTCTGATGACCTGACGATTTCAGTGCCATTGACACCTGCAGTTTCTTTATTCCTTATTCATGTCATTTCTTCTAGTGCTGTCATTCACATGTTCCTGGTTATACATAATTCATATAATTCTTAAAGTTTTTCTCACAAGTCTCTGCAAAGAAATGCATTTTGCTGCTTAGGAAGTCTAGATGTGAAAAATATTGACTTCATTGATCTCAGTATAGCTGTACTTATGCTAACTAATCTGGACTTTGTAATCACATGCAATGATTTCCTATGCAGCTTGCTTATATGCTTTGACACAGGTACACCATGGGATATATATGAGAGCAAAGTTCATTGAATTTCATTCTTTTGTCTGTGACGGCTGGGGACAAAAAAGAATGCCTCTAAAAGCCTTTGTTTACTTTATTTCATGCAGCAGTTTCACATATGGGTCTTCGTGGCCTAAAAAGTGCTGCTGATATTAACTTTCAATAGGATTCCTTATTCCTTCTAGATTGCAGGCTCTCTCAAAGATTGCTGTACAAGGAATCAAAACTGACTAGAAACTAACAGTTCATTTTGCATGAAATTTTTAGTCATAAACAAATCACTTCATTGCTGTGCATAGTAGCCCACAAAATTATGATATTTTTTCAGACAAGCTTGATGTAAGGTCACTTATTTTTACACAAACGGAATGAAAGTTGTCACCGTTAAGAAGTTTATGTTCATGGGCAGGATTCAAAACTACTTCATTGTTGCCAAAGGAAGAATTTGGCAGAGGGCTTGAACTAAATGCCCATTAGAGGCTGCAGCCCACTGGAGATGCTGCTTGGTACATCATGGGTAGAAGAGACTAAGGAGTACAAGTCTATTGTGGTTGTCACGCTGATGTGTAGGGAACATTCATCAGCTGTGGAAGGTCTTCTAGCAACATTTAGCATCTACTTCACACAAAGCAGTATGATCACTGTGAGATCCTAGCAGCATTATGGCTCTCTGCCCATTACGGAATTAATACCAAAGGTTCAGTTTCAGTGGCCCAGACAAGTTGTGGGTCTGCTAGGACCTTTTTATGCTTTCCAAAATGATGGGAAACATGAGAAAATGTTCTAGAATGATCTTCAAAGATGCCAGTGACTGAATACATGTTATTCACCACCTCCTTTCAGATGGTAAATAGACAGCAAAAGAATGGCAAGATGTGGAAAAGCAGAAGGTACTCAAACAGAAACATTGTCCAAGATTAAGTGACACACAATTATAGCAGCAATTTAACTTTTTAACTTGCACTAAGTAATACTTTACATTTTGCATCAGGAGGTGTTTTTCATGTATCTGCCTGTGTAATCATCATTGCAGCTATCAAATCTGGCTTATCCATCTTTGCTATAGCTGTGTAAATGGGGAATCAAAATAGTTTGTGTTGCTCTGGAAGCACACAAAAATTGCTGGTAAGGCTGAGTGGTTTTAGGATCTGTGGAAACACCTATTCATGTAGATGCATTTGAGGGCCTGACATGGTTAAACACAGAAGCCATTTTTACTTCCTTTTCAAATTTCTGTCTACCTGGGATAACCATTCCGTGGTGGCTTTTAAATTGCCTCTGACCTGTGAGGAAGAAGTGCGTATAATGTCCTCCTTACCACTAGCTCTCACGGTGCAGACAAACTAACATCCTAAATTGCAGACAGCACAAAAGAAGTGAGAGTTTCATGCCAGGGGCTTGTGTCCCTTCTTTTTTTTTTTTTAAGTGCCAGGCAAGGTCAGTTGCTACCAATTTTTTCCAAAAGATAAAGAGGATCCTTTCTAGCCCACAAAGGCACTGACAAAGGTAATGACTGCTTTAAAACCTATCCCTGCTCTGCTCAGCATGTGCAGAAGAACTGATTGCAGTGCTTGCAATATTCAATGGGAATGTTAAATTCAACAGAGACAAGTGCAGAGTCCTGCCCCTGGGCAGGAGGAAGCCCTGGCATCTGTGGAGGCTGGGGAGTGACAGGCTGGGGAATAACCAGCACCACAGTGAAATAGGAGTGGATCTGTGGAGAGAAAGAGGAGGCGTTGAGGATCTGACATCATTCTGTACTGATTTCAGGGGGTTTAATTTGCACAAGCTTTGGTGTGACGCTACGGACTGAAAGTGGTTTTGGCACATTAAATGAGCTTCTGGTACAATTTCATCTGAAAGGAATATAGCTTGTGTGCTCAGAGACTGCATTGCAATGTGACAGAAATGTTGTAAGTGGGGATGATCAGGAGGTTCCTTTCAAAAATACAGTCTTGACCTGAACTAAAATGTTAATATGGACATACTCATTCTTTCATTTTGAACACTCACTTCATTAGATAATAAAATAGACTGATGATAATACTTCATAAATACCTCGTCAGAAACTGGCATTTCAAATACAAAACAATCAAGTAATATTATATGGTACTGAGAATGTTAATATGCAAGTGTACAGGAATAACTTCTTAAAGAAACACAGTCCAATACTTAGTACAAAGCACAGGCACATTTCTTGCATCTTTGTTTTGGATTCACAAAATAACTCACAAGATCAGAGCTCTTAGGATTTAAACTGGCTTCTGCCAGCATAAGCCTTGGTGAAGACCGTGTTGCAGCAAGTCTGCTCTGAAAACAAAACCTAAAATGGATGACATTCCTTTATTGTAGGTAAAGAATCAATGTAATCAATGGATTACCTTTACTCCTTGAAGTTCAATTCCTTGCATTGGTAACTAGCACTTCTCTGATCCATCTCTCCTACTGGTGAGTTACACTTTTAACTGAGTATGCACAGCTGAGAAGGCCAAATGCTGTTACAACTGCTGTGCCCAGCTGTATTAATATAAACCCCTCCCACATATACCAAAGGTCAGGACATGAGATACAAACCTTCTTCTGGGACCTGAGGAGGAACAACAAATATTTCTGGTACAAAAAAGAGGTAATATATTCAATGCAGTCAATGCCATGCAATGCCATGCTAGGTTTGTAAATTCTTACCAGATTAAAATATTTAAAAAGGAATTCCCTTCCCAGAATGAAGCCTCCTTTTAAGTAGGTGTGATAATTGTCAAAGAAACCCAAATGAAAAGCCATTCCTAATCACTGTAGAGCAATTACACCTTAGTTTTGAATGATCAATGCAAATTTCTCTGTTGCCATTTAGTTTTAATCAGAGCATAGTCATATCAAAAATGTTAATTGGAATGTAGATTTCTACTCAACCTTGCTTAGAAGGAGAAACACATCAATAAAAATAGTGGCATGGATAAATGAAGAGGTTGATGGAAAAAACCATTATCATTTATTTGAATGATGAGTATTCCTGTTCTGAAAGCATCTTTGCTGAGGGCAAAGCTTTTAATATATTTAAATTTACCTTCCAAGCACAGAAGAAAACCATTCTCTTGAGAAAATGAAGCTGTCTGAAATATATTTAGGTATGATGAAATAAACATAATGGACCTATTGCAGCATGTTATAGCTTCTGATGATGTGCATCTATTCTGAGATACTTTACTTCAGGGCAGTGAAAGTATTGATGACGTGATGTGAAGCAACATAGGCTTCTGATTTCAGTGGATTTATATCAGCTAAAGACCAGGCCCAGATGGTAGCGCACTGTGAATATCTCTAAGAAACATGATACTGGAAGTGGGTAAGAGGCCAACAGTCTAGGAAACTCCATTCCATTTATATGATGACCACAGTTCCTACACTGTGAGCCTGTGGCTTTACCTTACACCTGGCTGCAATACCAGATTAATGTGGTGCTTCCTCCGTTTCTTGCTTGTGCACTCCTTTGGCGCCTCTGTTTTGCTGACACAGCTGCCTGTGGTGTGCATCGAGTTCGGGGACAGATTCTTTTGAAAATTAAGAAGATAATAGTGGGGGTTTTTTGTTGGTTTTTTTTTTTTTTCTCCTTAGCTGTATAGTTCTTAATTCGACTTTTGCAACAGACCTGCACAGTGACTCTAGTGCTGTACTCCAGGGGTAGTGCATGCTGTGACACAGAAGTGGTGGGAAGAAAGGATGGGTGCAGGACCGTTGGGGTGCCTCAGACCAGTAACTCCACTGAACCCTTGCTAGTGTTGAACCTCACCTTGAGAGCAGTTTGTGATTTCTTCCTCCTCTCACCAATATTTTAACAAATAAATGTTTATATTAGGGTTTATATGCTTTTGAGCACATGTAAAACACAGTTT
The DNA here is from genome assembly GCA_013400135.1 of Rhinoptilus africanus. Taxonomy (NCBI): domain Eukaryota; kingdom Metazoa; phylum Chordata; class Aves; order Charadriiformes; family Glareolidae; genus Rhinoptilus; species Rhinoptilus africanus. Next base: position 34,940 of record VXBO01000231.1, on the reverse strand, counting down.
GGTGGTTTTCCAAGGCTTTTTAAGAGGTACCAGATCCTGAAGCACCTACACAGGGAAAATGACCTTTGAGGAAATTCTTCTCGAATCAGAATGATTCTACACTGTCTGACATGTGTTACTCTGACATGTGTCAACCATTAACTAATTGTAACACTGTGGATTGTGTGTTTTTATTTTTAGCTAATTAGCCTCTTTCTTAAGTCATGAGACTATTTATTTCCATGCAGCTCTTTAGAATATTTGTGTTTCTGTTATCTGATAAACACCATTTATTCAAGAGGTGCTGGGAGTACAGGTGTGTGCCTGGGAGAAGGATCATGAGTTTGTGCTGTTAGCTGGCTTTATCATGACTTCTATCACAAAGATGACTCTTGTGTTTTCCCTGTCCCTTGTGGCTCATCGTCTCAGAGCTTCTAAATAATTCAAAGTTATGTGCTGCATCTGCCTTTCCATTAAAGCATTGGGGCAAAAAACATAATTGATTTTAAGCTTGATACATTTCTGAGGAGAGCTACATGACCTGGTTGCCTGCCAGAGCATGAGATTGGATCTGATTACTGGAGAAATCTTTTCCTGTTTTGTGAACTCAAAAGGAAACAGTGCAAAGCTTTCACGTACCTGATAGCAGGGAGACAGTGGTATGGGCTTTGCAGGCAAGAGTCTTCATATGTGCAGAGTGATGGAAGAGAGAGGCATTATGTTAATATTATCAATATAATTGTTAATATAATTTCTGCTCATGGAAGTCCCAGCTTCTGGCATCAGAGAACTAGATGTCTCTTTCCTTAGCTGCAGAGTATATATAAAAATCCATACAATATAGAGAGTGCTGGAAAAAATCCCAGTGTATACTTTGCAATCTCTGTCGTGTCAGTAATAGAATCATAGAATTGTCTAGGTTGCAAGGGACCTTTCAGATCATCTAGTCCAACCATCAACCTGACACTGACAAAAGCCATCACTAAACCACACTGCTAAGCACTATGTCTAGCCATCTTTTAAATACCTCCAGCGATTCAACCACTTCCATGGGCATCCTGTTACCCTTTCAGTGTAAACATTTTTCCTAATATCTAATATAAACCATCCCTGGCGCAACTTGAGGCCATTTCTTCTTCTCTTATTGCCTGTTACTCGGCAGGAGAGACCGACGCCCACCTCTCTACAACCTCCTTCAGGTAGTTGTAGGGGGCAATAAAGTCTCCCCTCAGCCTCCTTTTCTCCAGACTAAACAACCCCAGTTCCCTCAGTCGTTCCTCGTAAGGTTTGTCCTCCAGACCCCTCACCAGCTTCATAGCCCTTCTCTGGACACGCTCCAACACCTCAATGTCCTTCCTGTAGTGAGAGGCCCAAAACTGAATGCAGTACTCGAGGTGGGGCCTCACCAGTGCCGAGTACAGGGGGATGATCCCTTCCCTAGTCCGGCTCACCACACTGTTCCTGATACAGGCCAGGATGCCTCTGGCCTTCTTGGCCACCTGGGCACACTGCTGGCTCATAAGCAGGTGTCAGTCCTTTAATCTATCGGAGTTTAATTGTTTACCCAAATTGTTATGTTAAAGATTAATGATACTCTTACTCAAGATCAAAGAACCTCTTACAAAAGAAATTAAGATGTAGATGATTTAGCAGTGAAGACTTTTCTGTCTTACGTCTGAGTGAACTGTGAGCTTAAGTGTTCATAAAAATAGGTGATCTGTATTCTCATAGTATATTCACTCTCTGCGCTGTGATGCATGGCACTTGTCTGTGTAATTGTGAGGGATCAGGTCACTGCCTATATCAGCGGTGCTTTTGGAAACATAATGTCTAAGAACTATTTGGGCAGTGGGAGGTGGCAGCGATGACATGGCCATGTAAACTGATGCACAAACAGCCAGGTCATTCAGATTAGAATTGGACGGGTATTTAACAGGAAAAGAATAGTTATTAGATCATATGTACCTAAATATTTTGTTTCAAATTGCAGAAACTTTCAGAAATGATTCCTCTTAAACAATTACATCATTAGATTGTAGACTCACTGTCTTTAATGAGTTCAGATTGTGCTGAATGCTGGGTGTCTATTAGTGTGCTGTTTCCGTAGGCATAACTAACAACAGTGTCAGTGACAAATTCTGTCTGCATACGAATGGTATGACATGGTTTAGACAGTTTATTAAGAATAATTGTTTCAAACGTTCATAAGGCAGTGAATACAGATTGACTTTCTATTTTGCTTTTATACTTTGGTTTCTCACATCAGTAAAAGGTCAAGACATTAATTTGTGATGCGTGCAGATAATTTAATACTAATTGCTCAAATATTGGCAGGATACACATGGCTTTTCCCCAGGGGTCGTGTTCTTTGCTTTGAAAATTAATTTTGTTTGTTGTAATTTCATAATGCACTGTTAAATGGAAAGGACTAAATCTGTGCAAGGGAGGGGGAAAAAAAATGCCTTTTCATTATTTGGAGGATGGCTAGAATGTATGGAATTTGGTCTAACGTGTAAATTACATGCCCAAACTACTCTAGCTAAAGTAAACAACTCACTAAATTTATGTACCTGCGCTAGGATTGATATTTTGTCTATTTGTCATGTCTGTTTCTCTTCTAACATACGTACTTGGGAAAAAAGATAGGATAGATTTTTGTATGTTAATGTTTTCTTTTGCTCTTTTTTCCACAGAAGAGGCAAAATCTTTGTAAAATTTTGGCACCACTGTTCTTGTTTCTGTGAAAAGTTGCATTTCAAATGAATGATTGATTTCTTTCTTTCTTCTTTTCCTTACCTCTTTTCAAATTACTAGAATGATTTTGAGGCTCAAGTTGAAATATATTCTGAGTCTGATTCTTCACATTCAAAGGTCTGAAAATCATGTCTTTTTCAAACAATTGGTTCAGAAGTGGCTTAGCATGGATGCACCTCAAATCAGTGCTAACTCTTCAAAATCTACTTATCATATTTTGATAATGCGTGATCCACTTTTGTTATATCATATATGTGAACATGCTTACTGAAATTTATGGCACAACTTGTGTGAAGAAGATACCACACATAGTACCAGAGCCCGTTTTGCAGTCCTTTGATTTTCTCTTGATGTCTATCACAGTTTTGCCTGAAAAATGGTTAATCTTTGTGCCTAGTAAGATTTAGAAGCAGTATGTATTGTAAAAAATACGGTTGGTCTTTATGAAAAAAAGTAAGATTAAGGACTTCCTAGTGAGGGAGTGGAGTGAAACTCTGAACCCCACATACTAGAGAATCAGATAATTTGTGAAGCATTTCACAATAAAATATGTTTTAAGAATTAAATTTTACCATAAGTCTTCTTACTCATTTTCATACTTCATAAGGTGTTTTTTTTTGAATACTATGATGTATCAGATATTTCACATCATGAATATTTTCCACTGCCTTGATAACAGGATACAAGTCTTCGATGTGATTATGAAATGTAGTTATATCAAAATTATTGTTATTTCATGAATTATTCCAGAAAGATTGAGAGAGAAGTGGTGGAGAGGATGTCCAGAAAAGTGATTTAACTCATCAGTTTTGAATGTAGCCTGACAAGTAGAGTGGTTCCGCTGGCTAATGAGTCTTTTCTTAGCATTAGTATTTCTGAGGAAAATTTTCATAGGATCATATTGTCCTTTTAAGCTAGAGTAAGACCAGCTAATTACTTGATTCAGTCACTGGATAGCTAATTGAGTGTTTTAAAAAATAATAACCTTTTTTACTATTGTGGCTTGCATCACTGAATTCTGAAAACTTGTTAATTATGCTGAAAACACAAACAGCTTCAGTTTTCATGCTGGTCACTTAGCCTTGTGGTGATCTTGATCTGGAGAAGGAGCATATGGCAGCATACTATTAAGACTTTCTCAAGCAGATTGAGTTAGAAGAAGCCATCATATCCTCTGCTTAGCAGGGCTGTGGGGGCTGTAGGGTGAAGAGAGGCTTGAGAGGCTTTGCAAGGGCAGAAAACAAGAAGCTCAACAACATGGGTGGATTCGAAAGGTCAAGGGAGTTAAATGGTAGTACAATGTGACACTAGGCTTTCTAGAGTGTATTGGTCTATAATGACATTTTTGCTGGCTCAGCTGTCCTACCTTTATTTCTTCACACCTTTATTTGGTTTTATAGGCTGAAGGCCACCACAGATTATTGTATCACACCCCTTACATGGAAGAGGATATCTCATGGAAGACAATAAAAATGGAATAAGTTGTATTCTATAGCTGTAACTCTTCACATTTTGCTGCATTTTTGCTACTCTGAAACTGTGTGTTTCAGTCTATAACGTGAGCAGCTACCTAGACAGGATTGCACAGCTAATATTTTTGGAAATCCAGTTATCATGACTTCTGGACTTACACTCAGTCTCATCAAACATAATTTCATATTATAACTCATTGAATGAACTGCTCATTTTAAAAACTTCTTAAAAAAGTCTAAATCAGAGTATAGCAGTAACAAATATAACAGTGGTCATATTGTATTAACAGTTGCACAGAAGGCAGAACAGGCTGCTTTGTTAAATCCTGAAGTACATCCAGAATGTTGCTAAAATTACACAATAGATATTTATGCAAATATTGAAGCAGTTAAGGTGCAAACAACTCCTAGTAGTTACTTTTTTGGGATAATATATCATGATCTCTGTACAATAGAAATTTATGGTGTTTAGTGCACTTAATTTACATTTTTACTAATATAATGGGTTATATAAAGACAGATGTCATTTATGATTTCTTTTATGAGAGATAATAATTTGGTTGAGCTTGTTCCATATTCCCTACCTACAGTGAAAACTAGAAAGGGGTTTATTATGTACCAAAGGAACAACAAAACTAAATAATGAAAGAACAGTTGAATTGAGGATATGATACGCCTTGTGAATTAAAAGTGTTTTATGACAGCTGTAACTTACTTCTACTTTGCCAAGCACAGATAAAGAATTTGGGTACTTAACAAGAGTTATTCTCCTTTGTTATAGCTCTCCCCTGTGAATATGTATGTACACAGAGCAAATATGCACAACATACATGCTTTTTTATCTCTATAAGAAAAATCAGTAAATCAAGTCAAGTTTAGAGCAAAGTCATGGTTATTGTCTTAGTCTATTGAAATAAAAAATAAATTTGTTTACATGCACAAATAAAAAATAAAGGTACTTTTTTCCTGAACATGGAGGAAAGAAGAGGAGGAAAAATGCAATATGCACAATTATAGCTTTCCCCTGTGAGTTTCTGATTTCTAAATTAAGATTGACCATGAATTATATCTGACTGAAAGGCAGCTGTCTGGCAATATTGCCAGCAATGGGGAAAGTGAATCACAATTGAGAAAGTGTTGTCTTATTGCGGTAACAAGTTTTCTAACAATATGCATTTTGATATACAGTTTTTCTTGTCTTCTCTATGAAGAGTTGAGTGACACATCAAAGAAAAAGTCAAGGAACAGAAAGCTTTTTTTCCTGCTTTTTAAAGCTACTTAAATATTTTTTTTTAGTAATTAAGAGGAGGAGGAAAACATTGTACACACAAAAATTAAACTAAACAAAAAATAGAAAGGGGAGCGACTACTGCAAGTTTAGCATGTAAATTTGTACCATTGTGTCCTGGAAGGCTCATGTTGCAACTTATTCCTCTACTGAAATGGAATCAAAATGCTATTTTCTGCTGTTTTTTTAAGGCTGGAAATCTGTAAATTCCTGAATACCCTTTTTACAGTAATGCAGTGATAATACTATATTCCATTTTTTGTTTTAGATTGTTATTTCTCTCTGTGTTCAGGCTATACTCTGGGAAGATACTGTCAGAGAAGAGCCAAAATGTTTCTTTTGGATTTTGGACAAATAAGACTGGGATCTTCTATGTTTAATTACTGTATTTAGTTCTAAAACTGCACACCCTTATGGTGCCCTTAGGATGCATTCTTATGATTTGGTTAGGATTCAGCCGCTGCTTTCTTTGGGTTTAGTAATGCATACTTTGGGCAAATATTAAGTTGAGGTATTTGGATTTTTTTTTGCTTCAACTAAGTGTAATTTTCTCAAAAGCTTTTTGTACATGATCAGTACCTGTTCAAATGGCTTTATTAGCATGAGATCCTGCACCTTATTAACTGCTGCATAAAAAAATGTAAGACTTTTATTACTAATGATATTCAAAAGAACAACAGAAATTTGGGTTCAGAAAATATATTTATGGAATGCCTGAAACCTCATATATAGCTTGCCCTGGGTTCTCTGCACAGAAATTTATATTTATCCTTGTGATAGATCTCACAGTGCCAAATCTGTTTGCCAGAAATTTTAATTCTGTAGTATAGCATGCACAGGCAGAGTTTATTTATTTTCCGTCCTTAATTGAAGCTGGTGATGAAGACTTTTTCTAGTGTCAAAAGTGTGTGTGTGTGTGAAAAAAACAGTAATTTTCCATCACCAAGATATGTAAGTAGGGGAAGGAATTAATTTGGTTTTCTTTTGTTACTTTACCTTTTTTTTT
>VXBO01000231.1:1181-28401 GCA_013400135.1 Rhinoptilus africanus | reverse complement strand
TTTTTTTTTTTTTAAGGAAAAAATAATGGAGAGTTAAAGAACTATTCAAAATTCCTTAGGAAAACAAGTGGGAAATCTGTCTTGCACCTCATCCCAGGAGAGTTTTATTATTGGGAATTGAAGAATTGTTGAGTTCTCTGTGTGTCTTTTCCCTCTATACTTCCACCCCAAGTTGTCTCAATATTTCATCTTTTTAAGGAGAAATTGCAGAAATCAAGAGAAAACATCGGGAAAGACCCATTCTCTGTGAGCACATAGAGAAAACACTTTTTTGAGAGAGCAGCATTTTGTGGTCAAAATAAATTTGATTACACTCACAAGAGGAAACTTCTTAGAATAGCAAAGTTACGTTCTTAAAAACAGGTTCTAAGGGTTATCTAGGCTCATACGGTTCTGTCCTTTCTTTTCACAAACATCAGTGTTATTAGATCTACGCTATATATACGCTAAGTTTTAGTGAAAAAGGGAGTAACGTATTTGCCCATTGGAAGGCTCTCCATAGTTTCAGTACTACAATAACATAATATTAAAGTGAAATCTTTCCCTCTGATCTTCTGCTTAAACTTATACTACTTGTTCCCACTACAAGCTCTTTCATTGGGTTTTGTTTTTCCCTCCCTTGTACATTTACGGAAAAATGTACTATCCTTTATCAGATTACATTTTATTAGATAAAATGGGATAAATTCATTTGGTTTCCTTTTGGAACAAACCATTGTGGCACTTCAATATTTGTGAGATTTTTTTTTTTCCTATTTAAAATACTGCTGTGGTTCAACCACAGCCAGCACCTTAGACCATGCAGCCGCCCATGCAATACATCCTTCCCCCTAGAAGGGCAGGGAGAAGAGGGAGAAAACAAGGGGAAAGGAAAAACCCTCATGGATTTAACAGGACAATAACAGAAAATGAAAATGGAAATGATAATAAAGACACAAGTCAGCCTGGAGACAATTCAGCCTGGAGAAGAGAAAGCTCTGGGGAGACCTTATAGCAGCCTTCCATTATCTGAAGGGGGCCTACAGGAAAGCTGGGAAGGGGTTTTTTGCAAGGGCATGTAGTGATAGGATGACGGGCAATGGTTTTAAAATAAAAAATGTTTTAAAATAATTTCTAAAACCAAAACTGCATATTTTTTTTCTCTTTTGATGATTGGACTTTCTACTTTGTCCTTCCTGCTACTGCTTTCATGCATAGTTTGTATCCGTGTTGAAAACTGAGGTTTTCTTGACAGCCCTGAGGATCTTTAAACTTGTCATTTTTAAAAGCATCACCATTTCAACTCTGTATCTGGCAGATTGTCAGAACAGACGGGGTCACATTTTGAAGTGGAAAGTCTAAAAGACTCAGCTTTGGAATTCAAACCTTTATTTTCAAAGCTGAATGACTAAACCACACCATCCCCTTTTCCTCACTATGTTAATCCCAGTAGTCATCCCTATTCCCAAGGAAGATTCACCCTTTTGAAAGACACCGTGAGGAGGAACCTAGGGCGGGTACAGCTAAGTCTCAATAGCACAATTTGAAGCAAGTAGCTCACTCAGAGGTGCAATAGCACTTTGAAAAGTATTCTGGAATTGCTGCACACAACTGCAATGTCACCAATACATTCTTTCTTGGTAATGTGCATTTTCTGTCTTTTCACCACTTGCAGAATATTGGTTTTGGTTGTCTGAAACTGCAGCATTAATTGTCCTTATTCATTCAACATTTGTTTGTCTTTGTCTCCAATAACTGATGTTTTGCTTTTTTCTAACATCAGTTTTGTCAGTCCGGCTTACTGTGGCCCCCTCAATTAACTTCTATTCTCCAGTGCCCTTGGTGACATGAACTCGCAGAGGTGCATACACACTTCTTATGTTTACTGCTTCTGGCATACAAGGAAAGGAGCAAAGAGAATATCCTCCATTTTTCCCAAACAGGAAAGAGCAGAGTTCAATAGTCACTTGTGCGTGGAATGCCTTAAGAGATAGGCTAAAGTAGCAGCAATGTCTTAAAGCAGCATGGAGATTTTTTCCTGAATAACCACTTTGTTAACTCAACTATTTCCATCAGTGTCAAGAGACTCCAAAATATGTGATTCTGAAAACATTCTGCACCTCCTCTGCTGTCTGTGTAATCTTGGTTGATCCCAAGCTCAAGGTAAAACCATGAGATTGTCGTGTGAATGAATAAAATCATATCTTTCCTGAAAACAAAGATGAGAAAAAGCTGTGAGGGGAAAACATATTTTGTAGAATATCTTAGGGAATTGCTATAAAGCAGGACATCAGTTTTCCAAGATTTTTTTTCCTCCATCAAAAGAGAGATATTTTTGTATAGACAATTTTTTTTGTGTAGATGTGATTTTGCGGGTTCCAGTCAGTATTGCCCTTTTTCTGTATGGGCAGAAGAGTTGACCCTTCTCTGAATGGAAAAGAATAGTTGATAAAGTTAACAGTGCTTGTTCTTCAAGGCTAGAAATTACTTCTAAAATAGCATATACGTTTTCATTGAAAAATGTGGTTTCTGGAAAGGCTAATGAGACTTAACACTTCTTTCAGCACAATAATAGGTATTTTTAAACAAACTGTCACAGTTTAATTCAAAAAATGCTATGAGTAGTTAACATGAAGAAGTCAAATTTTGATTTTCAGTTTATCTGTAATGTTTGAGATTAGCTCAATATACTTCATCCCATGAATTTCTGAATAGCTCAGAGTCCAATTATCAGTCTTAACTAAGCAGAACAACTGCTTTAGTGACTTTCCACATGGCAATTTATGTTAATTTATAGATACACATGCTGTAAGACTGAAACTTTACACAGGAGGTATTGTAATTCATAATGATGCATGCCATACAAGACTGTATGTATTTCAGTACCAAGAAAAAAAATAACAAATTAATATTTTAGAACTGGAGGGAAAATAAGTTTATTTTTATAAACAAATTAACTCATCCGTGCCTTCAGACCAATAAAAATTCTCATTATTTAAAATTATAAGTTATGTTTTCATCTTGCTTACTTGGAGAAGGGAAGTACCATGTCTGGCATGAATCACAGCTTTTCTATTTGGCTAAATACTGCAAGTAAATAGATAAAGCAAATACATGGTGACAGGAGTCAAATCCCTGTTAGTGGTGTTGGGTGTACAATTCTTACACTTGTGGCAGGGATAGTATCAGCAAGGAAGCTGTGTCCTTGAGTCAAGCGGGAAGGTAGGAGGGATCATTGCTGGTTACTTAGGAATCTACCTGTCCACATGATCTAGTTCTTGGAAGCTAGCATGCTGAAGGAAATACAACTACCCTTATTTTACAAGTGTATCACCTCAGGAAAGCAAGCTGCCTTTTTCTGTAAGGGAGGACAATACATCAATCATCTTTTGTTTTACCTGTCAGTGCTAAAATGGTATTTCAGCACTGCACAAACTGAAATCTAAAAGCAGTATAAAAATATCAATCAAGAAAAAGAAATCTGGAGAAAAGAGATTTGCAAAAGACATCTTTTTAATAGCAGGGAGGTCACTGTTTCTGTGTATCACTTTATTATTCAGTGACAAAAAAGCCAAAATGGATATTTTATTTTAAATATAGAGGTAGTGCTGGATAGAACTGAAGGAAATGCTTGCTTGGCTTTCAGTATTTCAGGGGTACAAGAACTTTCCTTTTTTTTACGTCTTCTTTCCCTGCCAGAAGCACTGAATCTCATGGACTTTTGAGAAGGGAAGAGGGCTGGCACCTCTTTTTACTGCAAGGAAAGGAGGGAGAAAGAAAGTGGGACTGGATGAGAGAGAGATGTTCATTTGTGGGAGAAGCTGTGACCACAGTATTGGCTGCTATTCTGGGATGGCCAATCTCTGCCTCCTCTGGCGCAGCCAAATCTGGCAGTCTGTTGGCCTTGATGTCTGCCTCTTTCCCCTGCTGACACTGCTTTGCTCTCTGCCATCTGGCATCATAGCAGATTTGCTCCTTGCTTCAGGGTGACAGAGAAGTAGGTTTTCTTTGTAAAAATCCTGACAAACGGTTGTTGCTAATATACTTCATTTAACTGAGCGGAGTGTCAATGATGAGGACAATGGAGATTGTCTTCAACCAAATCACAAATCTGGCTTGGGCCAAAGTTTTTTTCTAACAAAGCTAAAGCTGAGGGAGATACTTGGATTCTGTTTCGTGCATTTTCTTGCTATCTCACCTGAAGAAAATTGAATACACTTTACTACACAGATGTATGAGACCATTTGTGTTTAAAATAAATAAACATTTTACTGTCTTACCGAGTAGCATGATGTTCCCTTAAATTAAGTGCACAAAATGTGCAGCACTCTTAATACTGTAGAATGAAGTTATTACGCTCTAAATTGTGCCTTTCCTTTCAGTGACACCATTGCCAAACAAGTAAAATTATTCAGCATGAGCAGAATCTGTTGGTGAGACGAGAAGAAAGGACTGAAGATGATACAGGCTTGTATCAAACCACACTACATCAGGAGAGAAAGCTAAAGGGAGGTCTTGGTATTGACAGCTGCCTAACTGGAGGGTGTAGAGAAGACGGGGCCGGGCTTTTCTCAGAAGTCACAGCAGAAGGCAAGCAACAACAGGCACAAGCTGGATATATTGCATCTTTCTGGAATGGACTTAACTTTCCCCACAGCAGTGCTCATAGTGCTGTGCTTTGACTTTGTAACTAGAACAATGTTGATAACACACCGATGTTTTGGCTACTGCTGAGCAGCACTTGCACAGCATCAAAGCTGTCTCTCCAACTACCCTCACCCCCAGATAGGGAAGAGGTTGGTAAGGGACATAGCTAGGAGAGTTAACTCAAACTATTCGATTCCATATGACATCGCCCTCAGACATAAAAGACAAGAGAAAAGAGGAGGAGGAGGGGGACATTCATTACCAAGGTGTTTGTCTTCCAAAGCAACTGCTAAATATATTGAGGCCCTACTTATCAGGCGCTGGCTGGACATCACCAGCTGACAGGTAGTAGAGAATAAATCCTTTTCCTTTCCTTTCCTTTCCTTTCCTTTCCTTTCCTTTCCTTTCCTTTCCTTTCCTTTCCTTTCCTTTCCTTTCCTTTCCTTTCCCTTCCTTTCCTTTCGTTTCCTTTCCTTTCCTTTCCTTTCCTTTCCTTTCCTTTCCTTTCCTTTCCTTTCCTTTCCTTTCCTTTCCTTTCCTTTCCTTTCCTTTCCTTTCCTTTCCTTTCCTTTCCTTTCCTTTCCTTTCCTTTCCTTTCCCTTTCACATTTGGCCCTTGCTTTTCTTTATTAAATTGCTTTTATCTCGACCCAGAAGTTTTTCTTCTTATTTTTCCCTCATTGCACTGAATAAGGGAATTGAGAGAGCAGCTTGGTGGACACCTGGCAGCTAGCCAAGGTTAGCCCATCACAGTGCTTTGTGACACCCAACATGGGTGGAATTCAAGGTTAGGGCAGTAACTGGGAGAGGTAATGGGAAAACACAAAGTGAACATTGCTAAAGAGCAGAATATTTGTGGGGAATTTTTTGTTGTACTTGTGGTGAAGGGATGGGGGGTGGAGTGTGTGTAAATTGTCCAACTTTGTCAGTGTTTTGATGATGTTATTTTGATTTTGATGTGAGGAACTTTTTTGTTTGTTTAAGTGAAGTTTGTGAAGATTGTGGATTGTGCGATGAATGTGTATTTTAATGATAATTCTTAAGTATGTGATGCACAGAGGTGAGGGGTGGAATGTATTGGATTTATCTGGTAAAATTTTAGCAGTGGGGAGGCTACAGGGATGGCTTATGCAAGACAGCACCAGGATCTGTCCCATGTTGGACAGAGCCTTTTCCAGCCAGCTCCAAGATGGACACCACTGGCCAAAGATGACCTAATCAGCAATGGTGATGATGTGTCTCTGATAATTTATTTAAGAAAGGGTAAAAAACTCTGTGCAACAGCAGCTGGGAGAGAGTAGTCATAATATGTGAGAGAAGTAACCCTGCAAAGTCAGTGAAAAAGGAGGGAGAGTGGCTGCTCCAAGCACCAGAGCAGAGATTCCCCTGCAGCCCGTGGCAAAGACCATGGTGATGCAGGTTGTCCACCTGCAGCCCACCAAGGACCACAGTGGAGCAGCCACCATGCAGCCTAGGCAGGACCCTACACCTGAGCAGCTAGCTGTGCCCTGAAGGAAGCTGCAGCCCATGAGGATCACATGCTGGAGCAGGCTTCTGGCAGGAGCTGCAGCCCATGGAGAGGAGCCTATGCAGGAGCAGATTTTCTGCTAGGACCATGACATCCCACGGAGGACCCATGCTGGAGCAGTCTTTCTGGTCCTGAAAGACTGCACCCCGTGGAAAGGATCCATGCTGGAGCAGTTCTTGAAAAAGGTCTTGAAGCCCAGGAAGAAAGGAGGGGCTGGGGAAAGGTGTTTGGTGCGCACGTGGCGACCAGCCAAGGTTTAGCCACCACATTGGAATGTGGGAGTTTCCAAAACACTGCAAGAAAAATAATTCACTGTGGATTTGGTCAAACATGGGTACAGGTTTCCCTGAATTTTTAAGGAATCTCCATCTGTGGAAATAGTCAAAGCTCAGCTATCAATGAGAGGGAAGTTGAACTAGATGATCTCTGGAAGTCCCTTCCAACCTACATGATTCTGTGACAGAGCACCATTATGTTCCAAATGGTCCACATAACACTGCATGTAGCACTGTTTCCTTCTTTTTTGTGGATTCTGTTAAAAATTAGATGCTTAATACATGACCAGAATGCAAGTCCTATATCTAGTAAGTTTTTCACTTAAAACTGAAAAATATTTTAAGGAATGGCCAAGGGAATGCAGAGCAGTAGTTGATCTGTCAGTCATCCATGAAGACTAGACCTTGCAGAAATATGATTTTGTTTAAAGGAAATGCAATTTAAAGTTACCTAACAATTCAGGAAAGAAAAAACAAGTTTATTTATTAAATGTGTTTTTACTTTCCTTATGAGGAATATTTCAGCTAAGACTTCAGTAAGTTTGGTTTTTTTTTTTCCCTCAGATTATATCAAAATTTAACCCAAAAGATCGCATGGCACAGCACTGTTGCATAAAATCTGCCATACATGATCTGATTGTGAAGTTCAACAATAACAAATATGAGATATAGTCACTTAATATAATTAAAGCTTCCTGACTAAGTCATCTTAAAAGCAAAATTCAGTTACATAGGTACTTCCATCTTTGGAAGGAATCTAGCACAGAATTCAGGAAAAAAATTAATGAGATTGATAGGTATAAAATTATACGCTAACTTGTGATTAATAATGTTTGCTTAAAACTCTTGGGTTTTACACTTTCTATTTAGCATTAAATGTTCAATAAGGTGATAGCAGAGTATTAAGAGAAGAATATATTTTTCCTGTACCGTAATTATTATTACTTTTTGGAGTATTCTTATCAAAATCTGTGGTTAGTTGACACAAGGAGTTTTCACAGCTACTTAGAGCGTTGGAATTAAGACTGTAGTGAAGCTTGGCAAGAAACAAAACGTCTTTCTTGTCACTTGCTAGGTTATAGGATAATCTTTATGAATTAACTGAATTTTGTCAAATTTTTTCTCATGTGGAGTAGCCCATTTCCTTACAGCGTTTACTAGGCAAGTAGGCAGGCAACCTCACTACAGCTATCAAACCACAGTTTATATAAAATTAATTATTCATTGCTGACACAAGTTTAATGTCCGTTGAAGTCAATAAAAGCATTTGTGCTGGCGAAAGAGAATGTTGAGAAGGATAAGGATATAACTGAAGGAAAATGGTAAGCACTTAATCAATTATCATACCTTAGAAAAAGTACATGTGTGCATGTTTTTCTTTGGTTTTATAGCTCTATCCTTTTCTCTTCTTTATTTTTTTCCCATTGAGGGTTTTATTTTTGATATACATAGAGTTACAAACACTGGGAAGACTTGGCTTTGGTTGAGAATATTACATATAGGTAGAATACAAATACATAACTAGTAATAAACCTCATCTTCTCCATGCTTGAGAAACCAACAGCTTCAGCAGCTTATAAATATTCATTTCACTTCTTTAGTATTTATTCAAATGAGTAAATAAAATTAAAATTTGGAACAGATGATCCTTGAGGTCCCTTCTATGATTCTATGAAATAATATTATTTGGTTGTATTTTCATAACATTTCTCAACAAGATATTTCAGCAAAGTTGCATGGTTTTCTAAGCTTAATATAGGCAAAGTGAAAAAAAATTATTATCTTGTTCTTTTTCTGCTACATTTATTGAAGGAAGTAATTACGATTAAATAAGGTCTTAACAAATGTAAACAACTTTCTTCTTTGGTTTTTCTTGTTTGACTCGTTAAATTTAGTCATATTATAATTTTGCCTTATGTCTTATTGTATTGGAATAAGATGACATGACATGATGTATTTAAAGCAAAATGCCATGTCAAAAAATAAAATTTTTGTCTGAAAACCATATTTCAAAAAATTATATATTCAGACAGGCAATCATTTACAGAACTTTTTTTCCCTTAACATATATTTAAAAAACCCCATCAATCTTACTGTAGATATCATCTTGAGGATTCCTTATAATTCTAAAAGATAAAAGTTCTTCTGAGGGAAGCCAAATTGGATGAACTTGGATGCACTGGGAAGTTCAAAATTTATGCCTTCAAGTGTGCCTTCTCTTCTCAAAGCAGCACTTTGCTCTCCCAGAGGCAAAAAGCCCACTGTTATTAATGAGGAGGAGGAAAATTAGTGGTGACATTAATGACTAAAGATTGATCTGGTAAATAGAAAATACTCACCAGACAAGGCACTGTTGCTTTCCTAATGGGATAGCATATTAGTAGCTGAGTTTGCAATGACAGAGTGGGCATGCACAGAGACATCCACAGACCAACAGGCTAGATATCTTGTCATCTTCTCCATGGCAGTGTCTAGAGCCCTTCCCACTCCCAAGTTATGTTTGAGAGACAGTCAAGTAGAGCCTGAATCTGCAGAGGAGAAAACTGCATAGAGAAATGTGTTGACATGTTGGGAATGAGGACAACCTATGCAATACTGGAGATCTGCCTCAAAAGGATGGGTTTCTTCCTACCCACATTAGAATATCCCTTATAGGCATTTGCATTTCATAGCAAGAAGGTGAGGATAGCTGGTTGAAGAACATATTCTTCACATCGATGGATACTCCAGTATAGAAATAAAAGTTATTTTCCATCCTCAAGGTATGATGGGTGTTTTGGTGTTTTTTGTTTGGTTTTGTTTTCAATTAAGAATGATGTGAAATGCTGGGTTTCTCTCGAAACCCCATTTGAGCTCTGAATGAAAATCTAAAAAAAAATTAAAATGAATACCCTTCAATAAAATAAACACAATACTTTTCAAAGTTGTTTTTTTTTATTTTTTTCTTCTCCAATGCAGAGTCTTTGTCTGCTAATAAATTCTCTTTAACACTTGAAAAAATCCCCAATATTGGCGTTTCTGAATGTTTACAGGTATTTCATGAGAAAAGGTTCTAAAATCTAAGGTATTTCAATATATGTTCTTTTTCAAATTATTTCCTGAGCAGGCTTGTCAGTTACAGTGCTCTCCGGGCAGATTAAATTATGGATTTCTTGAAGAGCTTAACTGCTGCATAGCAATTACCATAGATGTTATTGACAGTATAGACCATCCTCTTCCCCAGTGTATCAATTTCACAATCAGCTAAATAATGTTTAATCTAGGTTGTCGGGTTGGGTTGTTTTTTTTTTTTTTTTTTTTTTTTTTTTGTTTCTCTNGTTTTTTTTTTTTTTCCTGAGCATTGCTCAAGGCTATAGAAAATATATCAATTTCAGGTTAAAAGTCCTTTTTTTTAATGTTTCAGTCTTGAAAATAGCTTGTGTTCATGGAGTTTAAAAAAAAGCATTATCAGATTTAACACACTGTAAATCATCAGGAGGCTCTAACAAGATAAGTAATAAATTGTACTAGTGGGTTTCCTAGAGACCTCTAGGTAAAACCTGTTTTTAGGCTTCATGTCATGAAAAACATGATCATTAATAGCAGATCTTGTCAATGTGTAAAACTATGGGATTAAGAAAAATACATTTAAAAGTAGTTGGCAATTTCCTCATAAACCACATTTTTATTATTTGTGCTGTACACCTCTGGTGAAGAATATTTCAAAAGCTTGTTTAAGTTTATCTGAACTTGAAGATTAGACATTTTCCTTCATATCTTATTTAAATATTCCTTCCTGAAAATGTTTTTATTGTGAACAATAATTAGTCATAGTCCTTTAAAAAAAAATTCCAACACTAGAAGATTGTTTCTTCTTATCTACTTCTTTTTTAGTTTCATATTTTCTAAAGGAAACAAGTCACACTCCAGTGTTTTTCTTATAAGCTGAGTGTTTCTCTCTTTTGGCATTTAAACCATCATGCTGAACAGCATCTGAGGCTTCATTAGAACTAAATTGAGAGGAACAGTTATCTTGTACCTCTTACACATGACATCCTTGGTAATATATAAAAGAGTGAGTTTAGCATTTTTGTGGCTTTTAGTTGTGATCCACAATCCTCCCAGATCCTTTTCTGACAAGTTTCTGTTTCTGCATAGCCAATTATTTCTATTTGTACAGTTTATTTTCCCTTCTGAAATACAGTCTTATAGTCTCCACTTGTATTTTCTTATGGTTTCTTCTTAATTTTTTCCCCCCCTGTTGGCGTGATCATTCTGAATCTGTATCCTCTCTTCTAAAATATTCACTGTCTTGCCTAGACTGTGATTGTCTACATTTTTTGTGAATGCGTTTTCTGTTTTCTCATAAAATTGTTCCATTATTCAAGGATAACTGAGTAGAATATATTCCAGAGTAGATCTCTGTTGGAAACTACTTGCAGTGCCCTGACAGTGTAACGATGCATAAGCTATCTGCATTGTTTTGAGATTTTTTCATTTTTTTCTTGTTTGTTTATTTATTTAGACAGAGTTTCCTTAATTTATGAGGTGTTTGTGTGTAGAAGGCATCAAAATCTTTGCAAAGATGTGTTGTGTTAACTTGGCCATATGTTTAGATAAAGATGGAAAAAACTGATTTGCCATTTTTGTCCTTGACAAATCTACGCCATCATCTTATTTTCTAGGTACTAATATATTGTTTAATAATTTCAGTTATTGTCTTTTCATTTATTGAAATTAGAGTGATTAGTGTTTCTTTACTCATCTCTGCCTTTTCCATTCTAGTAAAAGATAAGTTAAAATATTAGATGTTCTTTAATCTACCTTCTCCTCTGATGTATATTTCAAGATAGCTCTTAATTGTCTAGAGAGAAAAGGGGAATAGATTAAGCAGTAGTTAGATACTTAAAAATGTTCCCAAAGATACACTGGATTTCTCAGAATCCAAACCTCAGTTAAATTGGCTTCTCTCTGAAAAGAAAAATACCCCACACAATACAGCACTTTTAGTGTATTTTCTATTGCTTGTTACTTTTGATCGATATTTAAACAGCAGGTCTTGATCTTCTTCCTTTATGTTCTTCTAGCTTATTCATAAAATATTTTCTTGTTGTTTTATAGCCCTTGGCAGTTATAACTGGTTTCATGTTTGCCTTGGTCATTTTATTCAGTGCTTCTGCCATGTCTTTAAACTCATGCTTAATCATATCTTTATTCCTTATTTTCCCGTTTATGATATTTTAGATTATTTAACACCTTTTTTGCAGTCCTACAGTTTTCTTACTGATTCTTACTTTCTCTCCATGTTAGGATAGCATTCCATTTAGTGCTATGTTTTCCAGTAAGTACTAATTCTTCTGGGTTTTTTCCTCTTTTAAGTTTTCTGCTCAAGGAACTCTAACTGCCACTTACCATAATATATTGAGGTTCGGGTTTTTTTGAAGTCCATTATTCTTTAGTCATGCATAAGCTTTGGAATAGTCCTTTGCATAGCGATACTTTTATTCTGAGATTGTGGCATTACTACTATGACTTTTTTACAGCCTAGAAATTGAAAAAATATCCTTTTTTTTTTTCTTTTCTTCTGGGAGAAGCATGTTACAGCAAAGAAATATGAGAATTTGAGACTGAAAATTGAAAGCATTCCAGCAAAAAAAATTAGATGTCATAAAATACCATATTGTGGGTCTAATCATTATTTTCTTTCTTCCTATGAATGTTTCAATGACAATAATAATAATAATTCAATAAATGCTGACAGAGTCAGAAATAGGCTCATTGTACACACCTTTACCACAACGGAAAAATGTCCTTACAGAAATTTATTGCTTTTATTTAAGCTTTATGTATATCCCTAGACATAGGGTAGCTACTTTGAAGTTTTATCAAGTGTACATTTCAAAGAGTATTTGCAAGTGTGCATTGTAAAATGACTGCCGAAGAAAGACGTATGGCTTTGGCTTATAGTGACTCATGCTGGGAAGCAGGAAGCTCTTGGCAGAACTGGCAGCATTCAAAAGAAATACTCCAACTGTGCGAAATGAAGAGACTCCCTTGACAGGTGAATCATCTTGTCTGTCATTGAAGTCAAGAGGAAGTTAATGTTTTATATTCTTATGGTTTGAGAAACCCATAACAATTTATTGTTGTTTAGACAATTATTTTATCACCCAATGACCCCTCCCAATCCAGGAAGGGGAATCAGGGAAAAACACAAACACAAGGGCTGAAATATAAATAGATTTAATAAAATAAGACTAAATAATTAACATTAATAATACTAAAGAACCAATATTGATCTAATATAATATATACACGGATTACACTCAGCCAATTCTCTCAGTAGCAAGCTGTGCACAACAAATGCCAGACACTGAAAGCACTACGGCTTTGGGAGGAAAGGAAGGGTTCTGGGGTCTGGCACCAGGGGAAGAAGTTCTCCGGACTGTCACCATCAAGGGAGAGAAAGCACTGCGCAGCAAACTTTCTAATTTATATTGAATGTGACATTCATGGTATGAAATAATTCTGTTGGCCAGCTTGGGTCAAATGCCTAGATCTTGCTCCTCCTCATCCATGCTCCTGGGTAGGCTCGAAAACACTGAGACTTTGAATCCCACATACCACAGCTGGCTATAAAGTAAATATTGTCATGAATTCCAGTACTTGAGTCTTCTAAAAATGCAGTTTTCACAAGCTTTAGAAGAGAAGTTAGTCTTGTGTTGCTCAAGCCAGGACATACATCATTATGGAACAATAAAAAGTACATAGTGAATAATTCAAACTGAAATGGTGCTATTTCAATAAGTTATAAAACAAGGGGGTTTTTTGTTCTTAGTATCAATCCGAATCTTGAGTTTCCTGATAAGCTCTGGTCATGCAAAGGATGCAGCTGATATTTTAAGACCTAAAATAGCACCATTGACATCCTCTGCATTAC
The DNA here is from genome assembly GCA_013400135.1 of Rhinoptilus africanus. NCBI lineage: Eukaryota > Metazoa > Chordata > Aves > Charadriiformes > Glareolidae > Rhinoptilus > Rhinoptilus africanus. Next base: position 15,054 of record VXBO01000231.1, on the reverse strand, counting down.
TCTATATATTGTAGGGTTCTTAACCATCATACAAGCTAATACTAACTGCAAGTGCAGTTTGTTTTCTGGCATCAAAGCTTTTATTTTCAACTCTTGTTATTAAAAGAAATGTAAAAGATCTATCCAAAACCGTTACCTAACTTTTTATTCATGTTTAGTTAAATTGTGAAACTTGTTTCCAAGGTCATCTCTGAGAATGGGATTCAAACTTCTCTAAGTTTTTTTCAGAAATTTATAGTTTCGTGGAAAGACATTATTCAGTTTATTAATAAAGATAACTAATTTAAGAGGAGATATAATCCTAGTGCTTCAGGTTTAGCCTGTTATTTAAATATTGAAAGTTAAATGAGCTGTTAATAGGGACAGAAGGTGCTGGGTTTTTTTCATAAATAGAGTTTCTTGCACATTTCTTTCTGATATCAATTGCTTTAGAGTAGATAGTATGATGGATGGATTACAGATGTGAGAGGGGTATGTTACTGTTTCAAAAAGAATTAGTAAATTTGTAAGATTTTAAGGTATGTGATTTGCCTAAAATAATCTTTAGTACATTTGAAATCCATACAATTATGTGGTGTCTCATCAAACTCAATAGGAGTTTTGCCATTTTTTTTCCAATAGTCAGAATTACATAATCACAATTTGATACTAGGAAGTGAGACTTGCATGGTCTTAGGTCTCCTTTTTTGAACATTTTTTTATCCAACTGCTGGTACCATTAAACTGGTACTATGGTACTTTTTGATCAGTCACATAAAACTGAATATAAACATTGCAGTGACAGAATACAGCAAATGTGATGATCCTATAAATGAGACAGGTATACTGGCACTTTTGAGATGAGAAGATTCACTATTACAGAAGATGCATGAAATGGAGTCTTAAGCAAATTTCAGTTTTACACATAGATAACAACTTTCTTCTCTTTTTTTAAAGTACAGTTAATCCATTTTCATGGAAACTGCTGTCCACAACAACGAGAAAAGAGCTTTGTGAAACCATAGTTATAATATCAGTATAAAACCTGATACAAGAATCTATTTTCTCTTCTAAATAACTGAATATTATCATGCTGTCTAAAAATGCCTCTGAATGCTCACCATTTTCTTAGCAATATGGAGAGATCTTTACCTAACTAATTAAAAAATTTGCTAAATTATTTCAGGCTCCCATAGAGATTTGGGATTTTTCTCTTTTCAAATAATATATCCTTTTCTTTACTTCAGTTTTCAAAACCATTGTGATTTTTTTTGTTTCTTGGATTTTGTGGGGTTTTTTTTGTTGTTCTTGTTAGTTTTGTTGTTTTTTAACAGGAGTATCTTTACCCCTTATTATAGCATTCACTGAACAATTTGCATGTACTGCTGTGGACTGATATTTTTTCCTCCTAATTTACTTACCTAAAAAGTATTTTTAGAAAAAAGTTTTGAATTTCAATGCAGAGCTCTATTATTTGGACATAAAAGTTTTGATAGTGTAAACTGACATGGATTTCTGTTATAGAAGGGTTGTACAGAACTGACCCTTAGGAATGCAGGTACCAGAAAGCCTCTGTAAAAATATATTTATTACAGTGGGGAAAATAGATCAGGTTTGCAGCAACATTTGAGTCCCTACAAACTGGCAGGTTTTTTTGATGTGTTCTCAAAAAGGATAAAGAGACTTTTTGATACCATTTGGGCTAGATAATCCCTTATGCTCCCTCTACCTTATTCTATAATTATTTTTTTTAGACAGATGTATTGCCTCGTCTGATAAATTTTATTCTTTTTTTTTCTTCTTCTATCTTCTTTAAAATGTCATACCTGCAAATACATAATGCTAGTTCATATTTATATTTATAATGGTAGGCTCCTCTTAAAATAAAACACTATTTATGAGGTTTTGTCACACTAAAAGAACTCATTTTAAAAGTTGAATCCCCTCTGTAATTCTTTTAAACACTGTTGATCAATGCCAAGCTTAACAGAAGTTATAACTGAAAAAAAATAGAAGGAAAAAGTAATTGCTAACATGACAGTTCAGTTTTTAATGGAAAAACTGAGCCAAATGACAAATATTTCAAATAACTGATTGATTTTTACAATCATTTTTTATATCAATGCTGCTTTTTGAAATAGTAGTTATTTAGAAGGCAACCTCAAGCAATAGAATGTCTTGAGTGGAGTGCCTGAACAATGATATCCATCAGCTGACTTTAAAAAAATCTGTGTTGATTACGGTTTTTTGAATGATGAAGGGCAAGTTTTCTCATGTTAATGTTTCTGCCCATAAGTTATCAAAAATAACAGTGATTTCAAGGCTTGGAGGTGAGGATTCACCTTGCTGAAGTCAATGACAAACATCAAATTACTTTAATGGGGCCTAGTACAATCTGAATCTGTACAGCTTTATTAATGCAGTAAGTGTGTTATTATTCAAATAAGTTAAACATCAATGACAAGATCAGGTTTTATTTTTGGTTTGTTTGCTTCAATGTGTTGCTAAATTCTATACACTTGCCTTCCTGTAGACCATTTGTCACAGCTCTCCAAAGGCAAAGATGACTTTCTAACCTTAATAAACTGTGTTGATTATGTCATAAGAGCAGGTTCCACAGACGTTAATGTTAAGTGACTTTTTAAGTCTTGTAGTTCTGAATTAAATCACTTGTGGATTTGACACCACATTTTCCATTATCAGTATTTGACAACCCCAGAAGGAGCACAGTCAATGTAAGACTGAAAGTTAACAGCAAGTATAGTTAATATAGCTTCAAAAAAAACAACAGACCTGCTATGGTTGTACACAGTAATTACATATTCTGCTTTATTTCTAGAGTATTACTCTTGAAACTCAGAACAGAATTTGGTATTATTACTTTTACTTATTGCCTCGCTTCATTCACTGAGTGTCATATGTATATATAAAGTGTCATATGTATTCTTGAAAAAACTTGTAAGGTACTTTTATTGGAAAGGATGCTGGATTACCAGATCTGGAACCATTTTTTATTTTTTCCCCAGAGTGGGGCATGATGCAATAGCCTAGTTAAACAAGGAAGTGAAGTATGTAAAGGGCACTTTATTATTTGAAGTGAGACTAAATCTTAGATTAGTAAAATACAAAATTTTTGTCTTATAGGAAATTCCGATATTTTTTCATACTGATTCAGGATGAAAATAACTATTTTTGATATAGTTACAGAGTCACGCATTTTGTATTATTGAAATGAGCTTAAACAGCCAGCTCATTTTCAGCTCCCATTTACCATTATTGTTCTTTATTACTGCATTGTTCTTTATTACCATATTGTTCATTATTACCACATTGTTCATTATTACCACATTCTTCCCCTTCTTTTCTCTTGGAAGGAATAATGTTGGCAGGCTCAATATCCTCGTATGGCATTGCTGGTTGCTCTGCATGTTAAGCCAGCAAATGAAATGGAAGTTGTACCTGTCAGTGTTAAAGCTATTTGATTGCTGTGTCCTTTGCTTGTTACTCAAGGCTGTGATGTTTTCATCTTGAGCAAGTTATTAATTATTTGTTTAGTTGCAAGAATTCAGTTGTCTAGTGAAGAAGAATCCTATTGCATGGGGAGAAAAATGAGCAAAGATGGTCGGATGGTTGGAACTTGCTTGTGGACTGTCATTATGATAAAGCAAGCAGCTTATTCAGTCTATGTTTCATGTTTTTTTTTTAAGGTATATATCTAAAATATATACCTTAAGGTAAAGAGAGGGGATAGTGTATTAGCTCACTGAAGTTACTAATATCTTTGAGGTGAAATCTCCACTACCTCAAAGAGACAGTGATTTTTTTTATTTTTTTTTTAACTCCGGTGTCTTGTTCCTTCTCAGCCTTTCTAATGTCAAGGAAATTGTCTTTCTTTTTGCCCATCTGCTTGCTTCATGTCAGTGTTACTCTTTTCTTTCGTTTCTCCCTGATTTTGATGTCATTGCTAGCCTTCTTTGTATCATTGATCCAAGCTCACAGAGGTCAGTAGTGTTAGATCTCTATATATAGAAGTTTGTTCTGTAGAAGCTTTGGGGTTTTCAAAATGCTTTTCCTTTCTATCCCGTTGAAGTGAAGAAAAAAGTAAATGGGAAGGTGAAGAACAATGTTCATCACTCTTCCCCACTCCCAGAATATCCAGTAGTTTTTTTAATAGGGCATTCAATGCTGACATCAGACACTGATGTTCCAGCTATAAATCTGTAGGCTGCTTCAAATTTCTGTTCTACCTAATCCATAACTAGGGGGTTTTAACTACTGTGTCTTCTCACTTTCTGCATTTACATCCTAAAAAAATAGTCTTTCTGGAATTAATGTCTCTTTGCCTTTTAATGGAGCTGTTCTACTTTGTTAAAGGTAATCATTCAGTGAATGAAAGAAGGGAAAAAATGTGAAGGTCAGAATATGAATTTGCATATGTAAAGTACATTTCAGTTCTTACTCTCAATTTATGAATATCCTTTTTGTAGGGGAAAATCTCTGAGTGTCTGTCACAAATATTTGGGTACAAACCTGTCATTGTCACAGAGGGGACATCACCAGCAGCTGTGCATTGTGAGCTTCACAATGCAACACCAATATAAATTTGCCTGTCTTCTCCCCTTGCCCATTTGAACCAGGACTCCTGGTACACACCAGTGTCTGACTTCTAGAATAATCTCTCTTTTTGAATTAGGTCATACATTTGTTAGAAATATTTCTATGTGAACAAATTAACGTTTTCTAACAAAAGACTTAATCAGAACAGTTCATCATCTGTAATTTCTATGACATGGGAAACTTTCTGTTTACTTCAGTGTTATTTCAATAGCATTTTATAAATCTATCAGAAGGCATATATCAGCATGACAAACTTCTAAACTGAGTTAACCTCTAAAAATGTCTCTTGCAATGCTTGCGCTTGCTTTACATTATCCTTAATACTGAGTAGAATAAGTCAGGAACACATAACGGAAAGGTCTTTTTCAGCCAGATTGAGATACTGTGAGAAACTTACTGTAACTAGCCACATTAATAGGGCATAGATAATCACCCAGCAATATCTCCAAGAAACCCAAACCCTTATATACTTCACTACATTCCTTTGGTGATTGTTAAAACACAACCCCTTCTTCCCAAAGCCTCAAGACAGAAGTATTGTTTTTCCAGTTTTGTTGTATGAAAGATTCATTTAGCAGTGGTTTAGAGTATTTAGAATGTACTGTTAAGTCTGAGCAGGTGGAATAGCAGAAACTGTTATGTCCAAAGTTCTCCAAATTTCAGTGAAACATGATTTGACCAATAGGCATTATTTAATTAGAAAACATTTTGTCAGGAATTTTCTGGACAGCAGTGGACTTGATTGCATTGTAAAAACATGAAAGAGCTTGCAATGGCCAAGAAAAAACAAGTCTGAATTTATCTAAGTATGGTATTCATTCAAGGCTTGCATCGTCCTCACCAAATTCTCTACTAGTTTGAAAATACCTCATATCAGATCCCAAATTAATGTTAAACTCTCTTTAACTTTGAGATCATATTCCTGGTAACCTTAGAGTAAATAAAGTTTCTTTGGGCTAGTTTTCAAAATTACCCAGAGTTTCAGATTTTCAGTATATGAAATTTGAGAAGACTCAACTGGAAGTTTTTGAACCACATGCAACCTAACTGTTGCTAAGTTAAAACCCTTCAATTTTGAATAAGAATCAATAACAGCAGTAATGCTGTCAGGCTAGAGAAGGATGTCTTGAAGTGAAATTGCTGCCGTAATCCATCATAGTTCTTCATGATTGGGTGGGTTAATGCATTTTGTAATCCATGAAATCCCGTTTCAAGTTGCTACCTCTCGGTTATTCACAAAGGGGTCAAAACCATAAAGATATGTAATTCTAGAAAGCATGTTGTAAAAAGTCAAGATATTTTGTAAATATCTCTAGTCATATACCTTATTACATTAATGGAAAAGGAGATAATTAGTCTAAAATACACACTAAGAGAAGTCCAGTATAACATATTGCCCTCTTATGATGTTAACCTGGGTATCTAAATCTGCTGCAGTTGCAGCAGAAGATGGCAGTCTTTATTCAGTGTAGAATGCTTAGACTAAATATTTTGATTTCAAAGGAGCAGTAAGCGTTCTCATTTATTAAGGAAGCCTATATGCAAATAGTAATATAGTAAATCTTTTGTAAGGATGTCATTTCTGCATTAAGAGCTATGTAATAAAGCAGAAACCATGTTTTGCGTTATTAAAGCATCAAAAGAATCAGATTATGCAGAACTGGTGCTTCATTGAGCATCATTGAGCTAAGCTGTCTTGTGTTTTGTACAATGTTTATTTTTTTTTATCATCAGAAGGATATTTAGAGAGTAAAAAGTTTACAGTCCTGTAAAAATGAGTAACTGATTGTCCTCCCCGTTCAGAGATACTCCTGAGGATGTGATATTTTTTGTATTTGTAAAGTTAGGTTATCAAAACATGAAATTAGGAGATCTCCTTCTTAAACAGAAGAGAAATGAACTAAAACAGCCCCAGCTCTTTATTCTATATACTCCTTATACATCTACAAGTGGCAGACCTAACTCAATTTTAAAAAGCTGGACCAACAAATTGAAGGATTATTCTTTGGATTCTTTTTCACCCTTACTTTTATTGGAGATAATGATAAGCATTCATAAACCACAAATTCTTTATATACCTTCTAAATTTTTGGACAACATTAATAAGAACTCTTACTGAAGTGTTTTTCTATCACTAGTCCAGACACAATATTCATGTTAATGGGAACAGGAACCTTTCATCGGATAAGGTCTCTTACCTTCTAAGATGAGAATTCCATTTCCCTGATCTGTTGACAATAGTTCTGTGACGTGATGAGTAAAGAGCTTCCTCTATTTACTTCCTTTGCCATCAACATAAACTGTTGTAGATTAGGGCTGGAATGAATAGATATATGATCTTCAACTTGCCCAAAGTATTTCTGTCTCTTACTCTTACATGAAAAAGTTGCCTTATATTTTTTGATATCAGACAATTTCTAACAGTCATAAGTGATTATGCACTTTTTTCAACTGCTGAAGTAACTAAGACTCACTGCAGTCACTGAAGTTTTAGAAGTTTGTCCAGTTCTTGAATACCTACTGAGGAAATTTACTTTCTTTTTTTGAAATAGAATATGCATTATCACTGTCTTCTGTGATTTTATTTTTGATGAAAATTTTATCACGACTCTGCTGTCTTTTTTTTTTTCTTACTTACGGAAGGAGTTATAATATGATAAACCTCCATAAAGCATTGTATTTATTTTCTTTATGAAGAACTGTGAGTTTCCACTAAAACCTGTTGCAGATTCTCCACCCATAAGGAACAGAGGTTCACAGCTGAGAGGAGACAACTGATCTTTTTGAGGTAAACAGAGATTTGTCACTTCTACAAGTCATAGGTGTGATAGAGATATCAGCCAGTGTGCTACAACTGAACTGGATGGAAAGCTATTTTTCAACTCATAGAAGCTTAAGACTTTCATGTATTTCCCATTTCATCTCAGGTAAAAGCCAAACCCTTCCATGCAGAGTTGGAGTGTGAGAGACTAGTATTTCAAAATAATTAACAGTGAAGTAACTTTTTTCATCCTAGCATAGTGGTCAATATTTTCCTTTGCTTGAGTCATTGTACAGACTTGTTAGTACATTCCCAAGGAGAATTACAGTTTTGCCTAACCAAAGTTTTCTTCTAAAAACTCATATTTCTTTTTCTTTTTAGTAATTGCGATATGTAAAAGACTGATGTTGCAAGGTTTATTGCAAACTGAAGCACTGGAAAAATGTCTTTATGTTATTTATGACCAATATGCTAAGAGAAAAGAGTCTTGCTACAGTATGCTAAATATGGATTTTTTATTTCTTCCAAGCCTTAAAACAAGCCATATTACAATAACAATTTCTTTATGTAGTTCTGCAAAATAGACTGTTAGATTTTATTCAGTCATACAGTATGAAAAATCATCCTACATTGAATTTCTTGCTTAATATCATTGAATCATAGAATCTTCGTGGGTGGAAAGTACCTTTGATATCATTGAGTCCAACCATACACACACACNTGTGAAGCTGTCTGTCTACCAGTACCCCAGGTCCTTTTCTGCTGGGCAGCTTTCCAGCCACTCTTCCCCAAGCCTTTAGCATTGCTTGGGGTTGTTGCGACAGAAATGTAATTAGTCTTGGCCCATCGATCCAGCCTGTCCAGGTTCCTCTGTAGAGCCTTCTTACCCTCCAGCAGATCAATGCTCCCACATAGTTTGGTGTCTGCAAATTTACTGAGGGTGCACTCAATCCCATCATCTAGATCATTGTTAAAGATATTAAATAAAACTGCCCCCAAAACTGAGCCCTGAGGGACATTTATAAATTGTTAATTATTGTTAATTATTAATTTTTTACTGTTTCTTGCAACTCAGCCATCTGATGTAACAGATCATCAAACTGTGGATACTGTGTGTGCTTACATTTTTGCCAGGAGGGGAAGGGTCTGGGCACTTGCTGCAACACACAGCTTGTACTGAAGTCTCCCTCTTTACCTGTTCCATCTTGGGAGATGCATCAGATATCTGAGGGGCTTTCTCTGTAGAGGCACTGGTTTTAGCTTTGAGACAAGTGCCCATCATTTTGGCAGGCCTAGAGCACTTCCCTGGGCTGTGGACCTGCAAGCAGTTTATTGGGCCCTTCCTCTGCGCCCTTCCTGTGTGCACTGCCGTGCAAACTGTGGTACCATACCCTGACAGATGTACCATGCCCTGTTTGCCCGCCCAGTTTGCACTCCTGGTCGCTTATACTCCCTAGGGCCATTTAAATCTCCCATGGTTGCTCCTGGCAATGCCCAAGCCATGTCAGCTTTGCTCTTGAGAGCTGCTGGCTCCTGGTGAGGCTCTCTGCTCTTCCTCAGGTTTCCCTGGCTGTGGAAAATGCCCCCTGTCTGCCTCAATCTAGTCCCCAGCCACAGAACGCACCATTGTGGCAGCTGTGTTCCTCACTGGTTGAGTAGGTTGAATTTGTTGATGCTATACTGACATATTGATATAATTCAAAATATCCTGGGGATTGAACTTTTAATTACTGTCAGTCAGATTTTAAACAGTATGTTTTGATATATTTAGAGAGCAACTGCAGTTTTTAATGGAAAATGGTCTCTGGGTTTTCTCTTTCTTTTCTTTCAGTCTGTTTTCCTTTTTCTCAAAAGATTTCCTCTTTTATTTCATTAGAAAAGGAGAGAACAAAGTCTCAGCCACACAGGAAGGTTGGGAAAAGTTCTTATTCTATGCAGACAGTGGGCATTTCCTCACCAACTTTCTCTGTTTTCCTTCTTTCCTTTGTTTGTTCATGAGTATTCCTTAAAAGAGGACAGTAGGATTAAAAATAATTTTAGAGTTGGACGGGTAAAAACAATCCTGTATTCTTTATTAAGAATGTTGTTGCTTTTGGTTTGTTGGGTTTTTTTAGGTTTTTTTTTGTTTTTTTTTGTTTTTTTTTTTTTTTCCAAATTACATCGTAACCTCTTCAGCTGTGGCAGTTTCTTTACATCTGAACTTGTGGAGAGGAGCTCTGGTTAAAGCCGGATTGTGTGACGTGTTTGCAATTTGCTCAATAGAAGATGATTTTAAAATTCCCATCAATCAGAGATGATTATATGGGACCCAAGAAATTAAAGATGAGCTTCAAATCTGGTGCAGAAAGCTGCTTTGAAAAAAAAAAAAGTTAATGACAACAATTTTTATTAGAACTACACTGGGGAATCTGCTTGTCAACTCAGGTTTCAGAAAAGGCCCAGTCTGAATTAGCTTTCCAGCTTCTTAGCTGGGATGCCACCACTTTTGGGCTGTACTCTCATGGAATTGGAAGGGGTTGGAATTCCCACTGCTTCCTAGCTCCTGTGTGAGACTTCAGGATACAAACTCTTGTAGGCACTTTGGCAAGTAGGACTACTGAGACTTTGGGAAGGACAAAATCCCAGAAAGTTAGAAATGTACTGAAATTATTTCCTCACCCCCCAAGCCCCACTAAATCTGTTTCATTTCATACTGACTCTTGCATTTTGTCTGATGTCCTTTACTATGACTTTGCACTGCAGATGCCAGTACTCTAAAGGAGCCACGGAACTGAAAGTGATTTGCAAGGAAACCTGACCCGACTCAGGCAAAGATAGCATGAGCTTGTAAGTAAAATAGCCACATTTGCATTGTGCCAGGCTAAAAACTCCTGTACTGTCTAGAATTAGCCAGTGAAGCACCACTAGCTTGGCAATCTCTGCACCTCAGTATGTACTATAAACACATCATTTCAAAACTAATTGGCCCTACAGTAAGAAAACTATACAGGTAGAGTGTGTTCAGACAAGCAAGAGATATGCTTGATTGATCATTCATGAATGCTGTAATTTTATTTTGAAGGACATGTCATTTTCTCTGAGATATCAGGTGAACTGCATTTGCCAAGTTCATAACCAGCATTATGATGGACACGGAGTAATAAGTGAGTTTAGCAGTGAAAGGAACTGTAGTGTCTGACAACCTTGTATGAGCTGAGCAGAATTCACAGTTAAGGTCATTTAGATGTCTAAATTCCCTGAATGCAGGTACAGTTAGCAGTTTTCCTAATTATTTCAGTAGATCCCAACCTCTTCTGTTCTGCTGTCCTCCCTGACAAATACAGAAACTGCGTGACATATTGGAAATCCTCCAATAGTATAAATAGAGACAACACAGTGATGTTATTATAGCTGTGTTACTAGAGTATGATGAAACAATAAACTAAATGTATAATCTTCTGCTTGTCATGACGCAACATATCACCCTTTTACAGGTAGTTTTTATTCTTGACATAAGGTACTTCAAGATCAGATCATTTGTTACTTCAAATCCAAATGTGCTAGCAACATCCTTACCCTTTCTCCTATTTATGCCTATAGCTGCAGTAGTAACTATTATATATTTCCTGTTCTCTGATACAGGGAAGTCCTATCTCTTCTATTTTACAGTTCTTAAAATTCCAGTAAATCATGACTTGGGTTTTGGAGGCCAAGAAGATTTAGTCGAACTTATTTTCTGTTATAAATGCAGACCTTATTTTCCCTCATTAAATTTTCTTAATTCCTGTGTTTTTTATTTTTAGGTACATTTGAAGTTTGGATGGCCACAGTATCAGAGAAAAAAAGGTAGTGGTAAGGACTTTCGTTTCTCTGGTAAATAGGTAATTAGTAATTCTGCTGATACTAGTTCCGTGCTGGCAGGAGATAAATAATGGTACTTTACTTCCATTACTGGTTCACCAGCTGTATCTGAGGGGTAAAGGACACCACTGTGCCATCCGCTTAGAACACAGCACAGACTATTTCCCATTTATGAATTTGACCTTGTAAGCATTGTTCTGTCTTTCAACTCTCCCATACCACATCTGAGTTACTTGCCTTTGTTTTCAAGATATAATTTATTCACTTTTTTTTTTTTTTTCTCTCTCGACTGACTTATCATCTAGAAACTCTACCATCCCTTTGTTTATTTTCAGGCAAATATTTCTGTTATTATTTTCCTGCCTGTCCCTATTGTTTGAAAAGAGCTTTCCAAAACTGTATGCAACCACAACTGTAGTTGTCTTTGAGCTTAGCCTTTAAGTTTTCTTTTTCTGTGATTCTGTGATTCATTACACACAAGTCCTTTCTAACTGCATGACTAATACTGTATCACTGTTCACTTTTATTGCTTTCCATCTTCTCTCTTTATCAGCCTGTCCCTTGTTCTAGACTAAAAATGCTTTGAAAAAAACAGACTGCTTTCTTATCCTCTTTTTATATAGTCTCTGAACAGATTTCCTCCTGGAAAAAGCTCTTATGCACTATAGTACTATCTCCATCCTTATTATCTTATATTGTTTACACTTTAAAGTGGTTAGTGAGATTGCTTCAACACCTCCAGATAAGATGGTGAGGGAGAATGTTTGTTTCACAAATTAATTTTCTTATAAATGTACACAGACATCAATATGAAATGGAGGTCAGGGTTCTGTTTGTTTGGAATAGTACAGCCCTGCAAAATTTTTTCTTCTTGTACTTTAGCAGGTTATCAGTATTTTGCAAAGCAAAATATGTTTAATATTTTATTTGGAAGGAATAGAATGTCTAGATGATATCAAAATTATGATTTAGTTAAATAGGAAATAGATAAAAAGAAAGAAAATACTAAGCCACAAAATTAACATTACATCAGACAAAAAATAGTTTTGAATACTTTAATTTTTTTTCTGTTGAAAATTTCTTTCAGATCAGTTAAATCCTAAGAAATAGTGGATTTTGATGAAAGTGGACTTTTCTGTGAGAGGTTTGTATTTTTTTTAATAAATTCTGCAAGCTACATAGCCTCTGTTGTGACACAATTTATTAATGAAATGAATGACACTATATCTGATCTATCCTATATGTTTTATATTCACTGTGGCAAAAGTTTTATTACATTCCTTTCACACACCAGGATTGTTTATCTACCTTGTATTGTCAAGTATCAGTGATGTTTAAGTGTTCTTGACATTTGTGAGGCTCCCCTGAATGACTGTTGAAAAACTGCTTTGCAATACATGTTAAAAGAATACTCAGGGGAACTATCAGAATACAGTAAATCCTACTTCAAGCCTACCCAAAATGTTTTGCATATTTATAGCTTTAGACAGTTACATTAGCCAGTGTGCTATGGCAATTCTTTTTTAATTTAGCATCCTGTTTCCTCCTAATATCACTGTACAAAAATTGAACTATTTTTTCTTCTTAATTTTTCTTTTCATTTTGTTACTAATGCTAACTTTTAAGATATTACTGTCTACACGTTTGAGTACAGACTGAAGTGTTGTGAACAAATGCCATTTTACAGCAAGAGAAATCCCCATGAGGGGGCAACATGTCAAATGACAATATTCAGTCCCAGTGTTATAAGTGCTGGGAGGAGTGTGATCAACATCTGTTGCCATGGTGTAGTAAAAATGTATTAAATGATAGCATATTTTTCAACTGTCCTCAAGGCACAGAAGTCTCATTTAACTTTTGAGGAGTTTCTTTGTCTCCGCTCTGTTCCTGGAAGTCAGTAGTATTGTTGAAGTCATTCACCTCCACAAAAAAGCAAGAGCAAAGCTGTGTGAAAAACACAGAGAAAAGAGCAAGGACTGTACTCTGACTGAAACGACCAGGAATGTATTCTTTATTTCAATAAAAGATAACATTTACAGAATGAACATCAACTTCAAGAAGAGGTCTCTTTTAACATTAAGCTACGTCCTAAAAACTTCCTTACATAGAAAAGCTGTGAATTGAATACTGATGTTATACTTGTACTGTTGGGCTATTGAAAGACACTTGGTGTTGTTGATAAACTACCCACATTGCAAAATTTTGTATGTAGTGGAAGGAATTAAGTCCTTCAGATACTTATTCACTTCTGATGAAAGGTACTGAAAGACCGAGCGACTTATTACACCCATTATTTCTCTTGTAGTGTGTAATTCAGCCCTTGTAATTTTGAAAGCTCTGTTGTAGAGATTTAGTTGTGATTGAAAAAAACACCTTGACCATATCTTCACTGGTCTTATGGATGGTGTACAAAACTTAAATACTTAGACATCCAACTATGCTGGTTTACAAAACAGGAAAGAGAGATATGAGCTGCTTTTGAACCCTTTTATAGTTTATCATCTCTTACTGTCTATGACAGATTTATAAATCTCTAATGAAAAGTTAAAATTAATATTCAGCAATTAAAAGTAATATCCAGATTTTCTAATCTACTTTGCTGCTTAATTTCTGATGTTGGTTCAAGAACAATCTGAAGTGCCTATTCAAATTACATCCCTCCATTAAGAGGGCCTC
>VXBO01000229.1:265747-293319 GCA_013400135.1 Rhinoptilus africanus | reverse complement strand
CTGGCATGCGTGCTTCCTGGAACAGCAGCAGGCCGGGCATCCCTCTTGCTACAGGAGAGGGAGATTCGAGGGGAAATTCAAGGTGTTATGTTTGGGAATTTCACATGTAACTTTGCCACGGGAAGGCAGAGGAAGACAAGGCAGCATTGACATGAAACGTTAATTGCTGAGATGGAGTGGGAGACGCAACTTGGGCACTAAAATCTAATCAACTGGTGGTACTTCTTACTCCCAGTGTAGGACTAATTTTAAAAATAATTGCTTAAGTGGCTAGTGGCATCATTGTTTATTTATTATAGCAAACTTCACAGCTAAACCATTTTCTTCTAGTACATAGTTGCTGGTGTTTGTCACTACACTTTTTAAGTTACGGAAGGACATAATAGGATCGCCCGGTGGGACTACATAGAATAAATCCATAGGGCCACTCTTTGTTAGATTAGATGAAACTCATGTTTTTATAATTCTGCTTTGCAGAAACTACCCAATGCACACACCCCCCCCCAACTGTTCTGGTCCTAGGGCTGAAACTTGAAACTGTTTTCAGTCTTCTTGTTTCATGGTAGCTGATTTTTTTCTCCTGGATTCTTGCTGCCATAAAGCACATAATATTTCATATGGTATGAAAATGCTTAATAATTTTCAGGGCAAGCCTGCCAAACTGACCTATTGCCAAGTAGCATCTGCCCTCCTAAGTAAAGTTATGGGGGGCCTGCTAGATGGTGCTGTTTGATTTAAATACACTTTGTCTCCCACTCATTATAACAAACAGCTGGAAATGTGTATTCCTCATGTATAGATTACTTTATGCAAAACACCCGAAATGGACTGTTCTTAAATCACGGACTTGACAGATTGGTAACTTCGTGGTAGCATCTAGTTATGGATAAACACAACTGGGAATTTAGAAACACTCTCTTCCTCTCTCATCTTCCTCCCCCATAACTGTCCTTTCCTCTAATGGATAAAAGAAAAAGCCTAAAGACTTGGTTTATGGCTGTGAAATACCATTATATAGTCTACGTTCCAGATCTTTTGTATTACATCTTTCTAAATTTCTTCTTAGTAGATCAGATAACAGCATTGCCATATTCATATGCTTTCTTTCTGACATCCAAAATGCCGTGATTACTTTTTTTCACTCTTTCTTATGACATTTCTTTACAGACATGCAGTGCTTCTCCCAAGGAGATGCATGAGTTCTTGTTCTGCTCAAAAAAGTTAAATATCTCTACAAAAATACAGCTTTGACTTCTGCAAGAGGTTGTGTTAATTTGAAAACCACAGAGAAAATATGTATGTTTGGCTTATATATTAAGTGCTTAATCAAGAAGAGCGAGGTCATAATTATGTTTACTGTGGAAGTTTTTAGAACAGAACATGTAACTTAACTCTGCTGTGTCTCCTCAAGTTCTAAGTATCTAAAATTTGTAGCCAGTAACCTGTCTCCAAAATAACACTTGTAATAATTGAGGAAATAGCATTTTTTAAAAAAATACGGTACCTCATGTTTGGACAGCCTAATTACATGGAATGTGTTTCTTCTCCATGAGAATGTGTGCCAGTGACGGGACTAGGGTGTGAAGAGAGTATTTATCAAGTGTGGAAATGATGTGTGTTGTTCAGATGATGTTTACAATCAAGGATGTGATATATTTTACAGACCAATCCCATGCCAAATATGTTTATAGTATGGTATCTCACTGCCTTTATGCTGCCTTTAATATTTATGTCCTTTGAGGTTATGTAATTTCTATTAAAATGAACAAGTTTTGCAAGTCATTTAGAGTAGCCCTTGGCAACTATCCAGTTCCAAAGATCACATTCATTTTAAGGTCTTTCTCTTTGTCCCTGCTGCCAGACTTTTGGGGTAAATTGTCTGTATTATGTAGCTTAACACATATGAAGTGTCCATAGATGAATTCGGGGAAAATAATACCTAACTTTATGCTAGAGAGGTATAATACAGCACAGCTAGGTAAAACACTAAAAATGAGGGCACATGACACCTCTGAGCTGTGAAGAAGACAAAAAGAGAAAAATCACAAATAATGTTGTGCCCCTTCCTCCCTTTCTGGAACAGCTGTGACTTAATTTTGGGTTCGGGCCATCCCTATTGCATAAAGGATGGGAAAGTTGTATTAAACAGTAGCTCTTTCACCACTCGTGCTGTGCCAAGGGCAGATAACCCTCATCTACATTGTAAAAGGAAGAAGACTTTAAATTTTTCTTAACACCTTCTTCACAGCAAAAATTTTTTTAAAATTTTTTTTCCCTTATTCCTTAAAATTGGATTAATTCAGGTAGGATCTTGGACCTGCTGACTTCTCATTGAATGGTGAAACCCTCTAAACTTTAATTTTGGAGAAAGAAGGACCAGATTATACAAATTCTGTGTAGATTTTCAAACAGGACTTCTATAAGCATTTGCAAATGGAACTCTCTCTACATAAATAGTCTTTTAAGTTAGAAAAATATATGTACAAAAATAGTTTAAAAGAACATACATCATAAGGAAAGCTAAACTCTGAAGGGACTACGTGTTCTGTGTTCAGTTGTCTTGATCTTTCAGTGATCTTCTAAAGTAGAAGAGAGGCCCTATTCCAAGATGCCCTTACCTTGTTGGGGCTCAGCAGACACGCAGATTTTGTTTAAAAACAGACCACGTCAGTAGAGACTGTGATTTACTTTGATACAAAAAGATGCATGATCAAAATAACAACATAGAAGCAAGTGTTAGAGTTGGGGATTGGTTGATTTTCAGCTCGGTGTGGGAGAGGACGCAGAGAAAGTGGGAATACATGATTGCTGCTGTCATGGTATTCTTGCTGGTTTTTTGCATGACCCTAGTTGTACATGTCTCCTAAGTTTGATCTTGGCCAGGTGGGCACATGAAGAAAAATGAGGTGTTTTTCTTTTTTCTCGTTAATTCTGTATTGGGTGGTTGGCTGCATGTACAGCTCCTTTATATGAGCGGTGTGGGTGTCTGCCTTGATAGGTCTCTCTTCCCAAGCTGGAAAACAGCATGAAATTTACACAACTTCTGTCATTTTCTTGTGGGTACCAGTAGGGTCCTCTGTAAATGGAGGAAAAACTCACCAATGCTTTCCTCATGTGATTCTGGTGCTGTTTAGGAAAACTGAGATTTCTGGAGATAGGGTTTTTTTTATTCTTTGGGGTTTGGGTTTTTTCTTTTTTTTAAAATTTGGAAAGACAACGTTGCATGAATTTGAAATAGTTAGGGTACCTTTTTCCCACCTGAATGTTTTTAAGCTACGTAAGATACAGATTAAAGTTAATTAACTTCAGTGCTTGTCTCTGGGAAATGGCGAGCTAGTTTTTCAAGTTTCAGGTGGTGAAAGATATATTGATTTATTTTTTTCTTCTCCCTTTGAAAACAAAATTGGTAGTTTAATCCAGCCTGGTTTACAAAATTCAGGTTTGACGTTTGTGCACTGATTTCTTCCCTGTGGTCTCACTTGTAAAAATTGCAGGTATACTACTCTTGGAGTCTGTGAACCTAGTACTTTTTTGCAATTTTAGAAGAATATACAAAGCACAGAAGGGAAGGTTCTGGAAATAGTAACTATTTCTCAGTATTTATTGTTGATCACAGTGCTTCAGGCACTCTTCTGCGCTGCACAGGTATGTTGGTCACCATATGAAGGTGTTTCAGGTAGTGCATGAGCTGCAATTCAGGCCACTAAGAATAATTGCTTTTGTGGTGTAGATCTAACAGGTACCGATAACTGGAACAACAGCTGCGGTGGACCGTAGAAACGTATGTCATTATAGGAGCGTCCTGAAATGCATATCCAGCTTTTAAGTTTATTGCTTATGGCAGGGATGTTTGTTTCCCTACAGTGTAGCACATTTATTTATTGGACTGTCTAGAATCAAGGGAAAAAAGGTGCTTCAGTTTCAGCATTGCTTTCTTTACACAGTGGTCTGCTCACAAAAGGTTTGGGTTTTTTTTTTTCCTTTGCTTTTCCTTAATGATGACCTTTATGAGGTGTCTGATTCCAGCTTTCCTAGGCTCCGTAGTGCCGAGCAAAGTTTTGCTACTGGAGAGTGAGGACTTCTGGAGCCCGCTTAGCCCCACTGGGTACAGCAGATGCACTCTTGACTACAGTGAGCGTGATTTGGGCTTGGATAAGAGATAATTAAATCTTCCTGGAGGAGACAGTAATTAACAGCAATGGGTATATATTAATAATTCATTTTGCTTAAATTATAGGCATGTGATAACGTCACAAGTATTAATGTAGCCAAACAAGGTTTGCCAAACTTGAACTGTTTGGGTGGAAAATTTTTAATGGCTTATATATACCTTGTGCTTGCTTATTTAGTTTCTGTGTCTGTAAAATTTCATTTGAAATGTTTTGGCTGATAATGAAAATTTGACAAAGAAGAAATGTGTTTTACAATGTTTTAAAAGTTCTCGCAACTTTTACTGTGAAAGACCAGTAGTAACCCTCTCCTGTGAAACACTTGAAATCTGGTTGAAAAAGGATGAGGGATTTTATTCCAGGGATGTGTCTTTTCCATTTGCATGACAAAGCATCTGAATTTAGCCAGGATACAAGCCTTTTCAAAAAGATCAATTTGCATACGCTTAGAGCCTGCTAACTGTAATCGCTGAATATTTCATCTTTGCTGGGAGTGCAGCAGATACTGGGATCAGAGGAGCGGCTTGGGGAGAGAAATTGGGACTGGGCACTGATGGGAAGGAGAGCAGTTGAAGCCTGTAGCAGTGAGATGCCAGGACGCAGAGATAACAACGGGGCTTGGCTCTTGAAGGACGATGGAAGAAGCGGGGTGGAAATACCCGGTCTGGAGAGACAAGACAAAGAATTGTTCCTTGAGGGGACCAGCAATGAGATCAGAGATCTGGGTGGGAGCTGGTGCATCGAGACAAGGGAAGTAGTCCTGGTGCAAAGCAGGGAGCCGAGCCAGGGCAGCGATGCCTTCAGGGAGAGAGGTCAGGAAGTGGAAGGTTTTTGTTAAGTTAGAAGGAACATGCTGTCCCTCCAGGTACTAGGAAATGACTGTTCCTTTGCTGCCAGCCAGTACCTGTGCGACCAAGGGGTAAAATGTCTTATCTCCATGATGAAACCTACCAGCATTTATGGAATACTGACTTGACTGAAATGGCAGAGAGGGGTGTGGTAGTCCTAAAACCTGTAACTCGGATGAGATGTCAGAACTTTGGGAAGAAAAGGACAGGATTTGCCATTCTAAAGCAGCTGGAATAGCACATTTGTCTGTGTCTGAGTGCCATGTCTGGGTGTTGTACTTGCATTCTCAATAACATTCTCTTAACTTGGAAAATACAGATGTATACTAAGCGTTGTTCTTACTTTGTCCTCATTTGCATGTTCACTGATTTATTTTTTTTTCCTCTGGAAAAACTCTGGGTTTTTTATTGTGCAGAATAGAGCATTGTTTTCATAATGAGTAGCTATTTGATAATTTGCTATTTTGCTGTCATTCAGTATGTGCCTTATGGCTGACTTGCTGTTTCATAATACAGCTGTTGCTGGAGGAAGAGTATATTGTTTCTTTGGTGCCCGGCACCATGGTGTCTTGAGTTTCACAAACCTGTACAAATATGCATCAAGGCACTCCTACTGACTTGCTAGTTTTAGAAATGGCAGTAAGGTGCAGGACAAAAATACTTGCTGATTATTTGGTGCCCAATTTGAGCTGTGTACCCCTGATTTTTTTTCAGAGCATCGTATAAACCATTGGTGCATATGTACAACTTCCACTGTCTATTTTGCCACTGATTCTAAGGATGAGATGCCATTTTATCATGTCAGGCATCCAGAGGATGAGGAAAAGAAAATGACTCATCTCTTGCCATTTGTTTCATCTGAGTAGCTTACGACACAGAGCCATCCAGTGGCATGCCCAGAGATGGAGGACCGTTTCAGGTGGTCTCAGGAGGACCCGTTTGTGGACTGGTCCCCTCCGTCCTGGAGTCTGCCAGCATGCCTTGGACAGACTGTGAATCAGCCCACGGCAGGATGAAAACAAGCAGTCCCATGAGCTACAGAATGAGTGAAGCCTGGTTTCCTGGACATTTATCTTCTTGAGGTCATGCTGTGCTGTTTCCATGAAAGCAAACAGCTGAAGCAACTTGTGAAAATGTATTTTTTTGAGACTGCTGTCTCTTTTTTGGATATACTTGAAATTGGAAAATGAACTCAGAAATTACCCAGGGTGGACAGTTGCTTACTTACATACAGCATGACCTCATGAGCCTGCTTTCCTTGGGGAGGGAGACTACAAATGCATGACTGTATGATTCAGGGTGGCGTTGTAATTGGGTAGAGCCACTTAAGAGAGACCGCTCTCACTTTGGAGGGACCACCCCGTGAAGCCTCAGGGTGTAGAAAAGGACGCGATCCTGCACAGTTTAGTGTGGTAATCTGCAAGTGCTACTAATTAGCAACTGCTCAAAACGGTTGCTTTAAAGAGTCTTCTGCAAAAGCTTCTTCGGGCACCATCAAGAACCCAGCTAGATGATGCTTTTTCTCCATGAATGTTCAGTAGCTACAACTTCTAGGCTTCCCAGCTGTGTTGCTTGCAATTAGGGTCACTTGGTTGCTTCTTTGTTGGTGTACAAACAGGCCAGAAAGAAGTGCTGGTCCAGGCTTAGTCAAAACTGAAGTTTCTTTTTCTGGTGTCTGCTAGTTGAGCCACAGACAGACCCCTGAGTCCAGATGGTTTAGGTAGTGATCAGTTAATACATAGCTGTTGTTCAAACTGTTAAAAGATCTTTCTTAGATAGCAACAAAGGTGTTAATTCAGAAATGTTGATAACCTCCAATTTTGCTTCTCTAGGCTTTAGGCTATTTCTCTCTTCCACTCCCAGGAAGGTAATAGGTGAGAAGACAAAATGTTGTTTTCTCAGAAACTGAAAGGTGGCAGTAGTCAAGACCATGGTGTCCTAGCTTTTTCCTGATTCATTAAATATAAAATATATAAAAAAAAAATACTGAAAATTTTGTGGTGGGTCATTTTTTTTTCCCCTCCAACTTTCCGTGATTCTTGCCTCTGGCCAACCTCTTTTGGGTTTTGTCCATATTATTAGTAGCGTGTCCAGATCAGAGCACCGAACTGAGCAGAATGAAATATTTACCTCTCTTTTGAGATAATGTTATACTACTTGGGTTTTATTTATAAAATATTGCTGCTCATACTCCCTAGAACACTTGCCTGGTGGTGGTTGTTGTTGTTGTATTTTGTTGCTTTTGTTTTTTTAAATAATCCATTTTGCAGTCCACAAACCCTCCAGGTTCTTTTTACAATACTGCTGCCTAGCCAATTATTCCCCATTTCATATTTGTGTATTTGATTTCTCATTCCTGGGCATAGTACTCTACATTTGTCTCTATTGAATTTTTTCTTATTAACTTTCCTTATTCTGTTCACGTCCCCAAAAGGGCTACATGTATGTTTCTACATAAAACTCGTTAATGAAAGTCTTTTAATGGCGTTGGCCTAGAATAGCAAAAAGGTTTCTTGAAATATTCTCTCATTTGTAGAAACATACTGATAATGACTCCTGGGTTTTTTTTTTCATGTGAGTGTACACCATTTTTTTATTTAACAGAGACTTTGCTTACATAGGTGTCATGTGACAGGCTAAGAATCAAAACTCTTGTATCTTAACTTTTAGTAAGTTATCCATGTGTTCCTACTTAGCTGCTGCACATCTTTCAAATAAAGCAAACTGAGCTGACAGGTTTTTTTTTCTTGACAGATGATGTTGACTCATTCTTGTCTTTGTTTTCTGAAGGTCTTTATAATTTATTTCTGGAATTTCTAGAAGGTGTTTATAATTTGTTTCTGGAATTGTTTTCTGTATATTTTTTGACAGTCAAGCTGATGTCTGCATGAAATTTCCCTTTTCTTTCTCTCTTTTTTTAGTACTTTGTACATGCTATGGCATGCTAATATTTTTCCATTTCTTGTGTGGTTTTGTTTTTGTTTTCTCCCATACCAGACAATTATAATATGTGAAAACAAGCCAAAACATTGAATATTGACTCCTGCTCATCATGTGAGTGCTTGGACAGTTGGGCAGAGAAGTCAGACAGCCCACTTCTGCTTGCCTCTATCTTGCTTGCTTTTCTGTGCAGTGCCAGAGCTTCACCTTATACTGTGATGTGAGTTTGAGTTTAACCTGAAGAGCTAAGTAGGTTCAGATCCTTTTTTTTTTTTTTTTTTTTCCTTGTTTTTCTCAGAAAGCAGCCTACCCTCTGGGCTATTGTATACCAACTTGACAAACATCTCACTGCCATACACTGCTAAGTGCCTTTTCATGCCCTGAAGTCCTTCCTCTTCCCTTTGCATCTCTGTTCCCTGTGCCCAGAGCGACCAGAGCCTCTTCTGTACTAGCCTTTGGTTCCACCAAACCCCAGCTTGCATGCAGCTTTGACATACACCTCTTGTTATTAGGAAACTAGCTTCATTTGTGATAAAAGAGCGAAAAAAGGTAAATTACATGAATTTATGTTTCCCATTTATTTTCTATGGGCTTTTCAAAATGCTAGCAATCTCTCTTCAGGCAAGCGTATTGGAGATTTTGGGTTTTAGTTTTAAGCTGGGTCCACCTGTGAAAGAACAGTGACTAGTTGGAGTTCCTTTTTTAAGTGTATTGAGAGCACACTTTTTCCCCACCTTGTTTCCTGTGCAAATACCAGTTAGGAAATTACCAATTTGTAAAATTATGAATGTCAGAAGTCACACATCTGATGGCAAGTATAGTTTGTCAGCTGTGGTGGTGTATGATGAGGGTTGTCTAGCTCCTCAGTGCCTCCCAGCATTGACTTCACAGGCTGCTTGATCCCCATCCTTGTTAGGTTTTACAGTCTGCCTTTGGGCTTGTGTTTTGGTGTGAAGTTCAGTTGTTCAGGTAGAGGCATGTACCTGGGAGCTGACCATGATGTAACCAATAGTTTTTGGTTTTACTAAATTTGTATGGGTCTAGATTAAGTACAACCCTTGATCTTAACCCCAAACTCTTGATGGGCTTGGTCAAGCCTCAATAGATAATAAAAGCGATGGTTTGCTACTGAGGCTTGACTATTTTCTTTCTTTCCTATCTCCCGTTCCTAAATAAAATACCATCTTTGAAAGAGGGGATTTCAATCACAGAGAAGAAATTAACATAAGAAGGTACTGATTATACAGTGTCCCGTGTTTTATATTAACTTCTATTTTATTTGTAATGCCTCTGATTTTTGGGAGAGATTTCACCTTAAAACAAACCCAACCCCTGCAATTAATCTAGAAGGAAGCCAGTCTTGAAAATACAGAAGCAGTAAGTTACTGGTAGTGTAATAAGTTATCTGTATATGTAAATTCCAGTGCATGCAATTTTTTTTTCATACTGATACTGAAAATGTCTTGTTAGTAGATGCATTTTTAAATCCATCTAATGAGTTTGGAAAACTAATAAGAATGTTACACTGTAGGGATTTAGTATTTTTGCAGATAGTTAGAACAAGGTGAAATACTATCTTATGTTTTCTGTGGTAACCAACTTAATGCTTATTAAAAAATGGCAGCATTAGTCTGTTTTTATAAAAGACTATCTACATAGCCACTAAAAAAATGCGGCAAAATCAGTGGCAGCCTGAGGCAGCCTGTGGTCTTGTGTTGGCCTTTCCCTGGGTAGAGCGCTGCTTTCTGAAGAAAATACTTGAGTGCAGAAATGGAACTATAATTCCTTAATAAATATGTTGTTCTTGACAGTCTCAGGACAAAATGGATCATGTGGCTGACAGGCTGTATGATTGTGTCATAAATATTCCATGATTTATGAGGCTAGAAATAAGGATGCCACCCCATGCTCCTACTACCGAAGTTGCGGTGCTCTGTCAGATCTTTGTAACTGCAACAGCAAGATTTGATAAACCAAAACCCCTTTGCTTTCTCCATGCTAAATGTTTTATTTACTGTTCTTTTCTCGAAAGTAACCCTTGGAGAATGGGGGCCAGTCTTGGGTGGCTCTGATTACTCCTGTTTAGGTCAGCTTTTGACTTGAGGTGGTGGTAGTGAGTCCCTGTGTACGTGGTCAGGAGTGTGGATGAGCTAACGAAATTTCATTGGGTGTATTGGGAATAATGAAGCTCCCCTGCTGGATCTGAAACTGCCCTAGAAGTGAAGCCTAGAGCTCCCATTGACAGTCTCTTGAACTGTTGAGCTCCTTTAATTGTTTATTATCAAAACCCTCCTAAATTGGTGTATATTGTTTCATCTGCCTTGAAATATGAACTGCAAGTCAAAGGCCTTTGTGCAATATAGTGAAAGTTGTCTGAATTTATTGCATTTTCAGTAAGTGCTTCCCAAACCTTGGTAAGATGCTGCTTGGTAGCTTGTTCCAGCTGTCAGTCAACTTCGGTGACGGGCAGCAGAACTGCTGGTACCTCCTGCCACACACAGGTAGGGGATGCGCTCCCCTCTGCAAGCCAGAAAGACTTCTGTGATGATGCCAGTGTTAATAAAATATTTATAGAGTATTATATGTGGAGAGGTTGTTTTAAAAACATATATCCTGGCCTGAGGGATTAAGTTTGTTTTTCCTCTGTGTGCTTATATGCATGTTGTAAAATAATATAAATGAAAGTTGATTTTCTGTATTGGAATGGGAAAAGTAGGTGATCGACAAATAAACACCTAGAGCTTGCATACAGAAAAATACAAAGCTAGAAAAGATAAAGGAGAGCTTCTGATCAGCAGATGAAGAGCAGTGTGAGAAATACGAAAATATGCCTCTAGTAATGGTAATATGCTTGACAAGCAGATCTGAAAGGTACAACACATTGGTGTTTCTGATTTCTGCTGCAGCTCCTCAAGCTCAATGTCACTTTTAATTTTACTATCTGTACATCTAATTCTTTATAAAACAAAGATGTTTACTCCTACGAGACCAGTATCTGTAGACACGTGTGACTACAAATATAGTTATACATATTTTAAAATCTTTTAAGAAATAAAATGAAATACTATAATACAGCAAAACACAAAGAAAACTGTATCTTATGCTTTGAAGATGCAAGACTTAAACAATTTGACCCGCTGTAGCTGGGGGACCTCTAAAGAGTGAATGAAAAAATATTTTGAGTGATTTTGCAGAACATCTTAAATAGATGATTAAAAATAAAATCAGACTGGAATACTGGATGCGGATATATTCTTATTAATTCTGGTAATTGATAAAGTTACTTATAAATCTTTTCCAGTATTCCCCGAACAGCCCTGTAAGTCTGCAGTTAATTATTCAAAATTATTGGAGTTGCTTGGTGTCAGTCTCCAATTCTGTGTGGGATTACTGATTTGAAAAAAAAGAAGCATAATAGACAGGAGGAGATTTTCTTGTCATAAACCCGTAACTATTTCCCCCTGTAAAGTGATGCAACTGAATAGAGCAGTGTTTCACTCGGTATTATTATGTAGTAAAGCTCTTGCAAAATACTTGAGAAAGTTGAAAAAGGACTCTGTGGTTTAATACTTAGACTGCAAGCCAAACAAATGCATTTGGAAACCTACAGCCATGCCCACAACAGACTGTGGGTGTACTGGTTCCATAATCAAGGTGCTGGTGCAAAAAACATTTGTGACAAGGAGCATTGGCTGAAAACTGCAGGCTGTATCAGGGACAGGAAGGTTCACAGCGGTACAGCAGTTACTCTTGTTTCTCCTTCTTTGGTACCATCTTGATACTGGTATTCTGAACTGGTGAAACACTCAAGATGTCACCTGAAGCTAAACATCATTGTTTCCTACTTTGCTGGAGCAGCCACCTTTGCAGACACAGGGTCAGTTCGTGGTTACCTGCTAATTATGGAGGTATGCTTGTAGCAATCTTCATTTTCATGGCTAAAGTGCTTGAAATGCTCAAGTCCTGGGGCTGGATGTCCTCTGGCATGGTCACAGGCTTTGGAGCAAATCCAGGAGTGTTTGTTAAAGGAGCGTGGGCAAAGCAAGAGAGAAGGTAGTGCAAAAGGGATGCAAGAGTAGAAATGATAAAATGCAGCCAAGAGGAAATAAGTAAAGTTTATGGAAGTGTTTTGGTATTAGTTTCTGTTTAATTTCTTTTTGCACAGTGTATATGTTCAACAGGCAAAACATAATTAGAGGGAGCTCTCTGGTATATAGCGTGCTGCTACAGAGAAGAGCTTTGGTTCTACAAAGGGTTGTGTACTTAAGTAAGCACACTCTTTTGTTCAGCACAAACATTGGAAATTCAGGATACAAGTGGAAAACTAGTTGAGGAAAATGAAGGGAAATCTAACCTATGACAGTGTCATACATGCTTCAGGCTTTCTAACACCGCATTTTGATGCATTCCAACAGGGCTGTAAAGGGAAACAAGAAACTAGATCAAAAAGACCAATGATGTAATTTAGCAATGTAGGCCTTGTGTATTCTGCAGCATAAGAGTCGATCTTTTTTTTTTTTCGTATTCATTTTGCTTTTGTGAAGTTATGGATTTCAGCTGGATTTAAAGCCAGTTCTGTGATAGTTACTTTTTAGCATGCCTGTGACTTTCTTGGAATTTCTGGTTTTCCAGTCCGATAGCATATTTTAAGAATTAACATAACTGACCATTGCATTCTTACAGTTTGAAATGAAATGTACTGGTTTTCCATATTGTATGTGTTTGTGTGTGTACGCATGTGTACATCTATGTATATATTTAAGCTTGGAAGGCAGGGTTAATGTCTTTGTCCTGAGAACAGGCAACTGGACATCACCTGCATGTATAGAATCACAGAAGCGGGTTGATTTAAAACAAACAAACAAAAAACAGCAAGCAACAAGCCATTTTGATTAAAATATGGAATAAAATTAGAGGATACGTTTTCAGAGTTAATAGACTAACTGCACTCTTGATCCTCTTCTGAGTTTACTCAGTGTCACCCTTGTAGTCGTGTCATGTCTCTTGGTATGGAGCCATGAAATTTACTGTGTCCTACTATGGCCTGTATATGGTCTGTTGCTTAATAACTGCAGTTACCTCACCAAGGCTTAATTTATATTCGACACCTGTAATTTACTTCTCTTTGGGAGCAACAACAGGTGTACTCAACAATAAAATGTCTTAAAGCAAAGTATTTGTTTCAGTCAAAGTGAATGAATGCATCAGAAAACAACAAAAGCTGCCTATATATGTACCTGTTTATTCTGCCTAGGAATGTGTAACTCCCCTAATGCTTATCTGGTAAAACAAGCTCCTGATTCCTCTGAAAAGCTTCCATCAGTGTGGCAATTGACACAGTTTTCTTCCCTTGTGGCAGCCCAAGTGACCTGAAGAACCTTTCGTGCCCTGAAGGTTTATTCTTTTTTGTGTGCCCTTTTTTGTTTTGGTCTCTCTTTTTTTATCCCCAGCTTTGTTGATTTGGTCTAGTGAATGATAGTACTTACAGATTTGGCCTTACAGTGTCCTTAGACCACCATACCTTAAACAGTACTGTGTCTCAAGTCCAGAGCAGTACCTTCTGCTGGTGAGAGAACTTCACAGTCCAGTTCCTTGGTTTGAGGAAATTATGAAAGCAAGATGAGAACCAGGATCTGTTTTCTCACCTGATGGTCTCCTCTCCTACCTCATTCCTTAGCATGTGCATTGCAAAAACATGTTTGCATGTTGACATTTAGCTTTTTACTACGGTTGTTTGTGAAAGGTGTAATATATGATGCAGCATACAGAGTGTGGTAGAAGTAATGTCAGATGGGTAGAGAACTTGTGCTTTGGATACGTGGATTTGGGTAATATGAATGGAGTGGGACCTGTGCTCCTAAGCTGGTAGCGGTTATTTTAACTAAACACAAACATTCAGAGAAGACAGGCCAGATCTTCCACTTTTTGAAATAATATATAAACCATCTTAAGTATCAAGGTTGTGCTTGAACCCTGTTTGCTCCAGAGCCTTGCGGCTGTAAGGACTGTAAGATAAAACCACTGTGTGTTTCACACTAATATATGACATACCTGGCTACTCAGAGGTGATCCTTGGACCTGGCTTCCCATCTCCTTATCCTTCAACCCACTGCTTAGCATGGGAAGCTTCCCAGCACCTCTCTGCATGTTTTTTTCATCCAACATGTACAAGGGAGAAACTAGTTCTGTAAACTGGTAGAAAAGATCACAACATTCAGTGACATGATTTAACACTTGAGTTACGCTGTGACATTCCTTCAGTGAAGATGTTGAGGTATCCTTACATAGTAGCCAAAGTTTTTTTTCCTTTACATTCAAAGTTTCAGATTCAGTAAACTGCCATTTTCCAGCCCACAGATGCTCTGCCTCATAATATTCTGTATTTGATATTTAAAGTCCAAGCCTGGCGTGGTTGGAATATGAGTGTTTCCTGGTGGCAGAATTATTATTTTTTTAATGTCACGCAGTTTGTAAAATTAAGTAAATTTCAGCTATCTTTTGGGCATTCATGTAAGTCATGTTCAACTACAGCATCTGCTCGAGGTCAGCAGACTTGTACCGGTATTCTGTTTCTTTTCTGAATTTCTATTTCTCCAAGCAAGTGGAGACGCTAGTGTACAGAAGCATCCTACCCTTCTGACGGATACTGTGTGGAAGGAGCTACTTAAGATTGTTCCAAAAAAATCCAAACCCTTTTGAGCGTCTCTAGTGTAGTATGACCCAACACGATGTACAAGTTTCAATTATGAGATTACGAAATGCTAAGACTTGTGTGATAGGCTTCAGCGTTTCTCTTTATGCAGTTCCTCCAGCATTTTAAGAATTTTCAATCCAAAATGAAGCAATGCGGTACCGTTGTAGATTATTTGCTGGTTTAGTTGTCCTAAAACATGGCGGTTGCTCTGTTTCTTCTGTAGTTGATGTGAGCCTGTTCTGCTGGCCTTCTTTGCTCTTCTGAGTGAGGAAGGCTGTTAAATATAGTTGGATTCTGCTTGCGTTTCAGTATGCTGCCTGCTCACAAAAATGAAGCAGCTGAATGATGTGCATGTGTCTACCTGCAAACCCAGACAAAGTTGTCTCGTCTAGCTCTGAGTTTGCTCATTTGACTACCTCACCTTAAGTTTGAAAAATAAGTAAGAAATAAAGAGTACAGCCCAGGTCTCTAAATGCTGTTGGCTAAGAGATGAATCTAAAATATCTATTAGCCTTTAAGTTCCTGCTGTAGGTGTCAGCATCCTTGTAGAGGAGCATCCTGCTTGTGGGGAAGAGTTAACCTCCGCAGAAGGCTGCAGGAGCAGTCGTTTACTGGGTTTGGTCATTTACCTTTCTCTGAAGACCTTCAAGTGCCACAGGTCATCCTTCGGGGCAGGAGTACTGTGTGTATTACAAAACTGTTGTGGTAACCGTTTCAGGTTGACGCCAGGGGCAGGAACTCTGTGTTTTGGTGGTGCAGGGAGTGGGAATGGCTGTTCACCTCCCACCAGGACTTCACCCTTGGGTTTGCATCCCTGTTCTCCTGCCCCACCCCTCCTTCCAGTGTGTGCTGCGTGTTGATAGGGGTGAGTCACCTCTTTTATTACGTTTCGAATACTTTCCTCCCAAATGTAGTTTATTTTTCTGCAGGGAAGGGAAAGAATTTATGCTGTCCTGGTTCCTTATTTTTATCAGAGCTCTGCTAACAACTTCCAGCTGAGGGAGTTCTTGATATTTTTAGCTGGAGATATTTAGCTATTTGAGCCTCTTTACACATTTCCCCCCAGTATATATTAACTGGGGGGAGGAATGGTTCTTGTCAGTTAATATATTCACGAGCGTACTTGCCAGATTGCCTGCCCTTATTCCCAGGAATCTGTACACTTCAGAAGTGGGGGGAAGTTTGAGTCCTGGTCTGAAGTATTTGAATCGGCCTCGTTACTCCATTCTCTGACTAATGCTGCTGTAGCACTATGTTCTCACTGAATATTCCTTTTTTTATTTGAGAGGTGGTGTTTAGTATTAAAAAATGTATGTAATTGATAATCTGCTTAAAAACAGTCAAAAGTAAATAAGCTAAAAAGAGCAGAGAATTGTAAAATGGGAATTTGCACTATGAAATATAAGCTCTCTGAAATTCTCTTTGTTCCTCCTTTTTTCCATGTATCTTTTAAGCTGCAAAATCCTGCCTTATTACTAATGTTACTGTTTCATTGATTGCTTGGCATAAGATCTGATAAAGTTCTTTAAAATTCCAAATATTGGATTTGTTGGCCTTCTTGTTTACATAGAACTTTAAAGTTTTTGAATAACCATACCCTTCCATGAAATTTACATGAATGTTACTTTGAAAGAAAACATGAAAAATGCTTCATATTGACTTTTTGCCTTTAAGTACCACTTTAACATGTTTAACCACAATTTCACAGATCCTACTGTCTATCATCAGTTCTTTTTCCCTTTTCCTAACAAAGTTTCAGACTAAAGTGAAAAACTAGCTTGTTGCTTTGTCAGAGCTCTTTCTGTGTATTGAAAACGATAATCTGTCTGAATAGTAATACTGTTTAGGTCACTGGTCTTATATCTTCTTTCGGCAAATGATACCTCCAAATTTCTTTGAGAATATTGTTGTTACTGTTAATGGTTATACATAGATGCGCCTCAGTGATTCCAGCAAATACCCCAGAGATGTCTCTGTAGGGCTAGGGAGGTGGGGGTGAGAGGCGCAGATGGTGGAAATTATGCTCAGTTTAAAATGAGAATTAAACGGCATTTGTGGTGGGGTATAAATTGCCCATTATACCTTCTTCTCGTTATCCCCTCCAAGATGTTTATTTATATATGGAGATATATTACGTTGCTCTGCTCCTATCCACTTAGTTACCTGATGTAGTTCTGCATAGCAGGGAGATGACTTTGTGCCATCTTTTTCAGAGTCTTTGTCTTGAGTCCTCTGGTTGCTGGTCTGGTCTGTGGCATAAGTTAGAGCCCCTTGAAGGCTGCCAACAACCACCAGGATATATCCTATTAATTGGGACCAGCTGGATACAAGTATGTATTGGCAAGTCTACAGCAGCTCTACACAGCCTGTTACAGCAGCTCTTCACCACCCAACTATTCCTTTAGGGACCTGGAACCTTCCAGTAGTCATTTGCAAAGCCTTAAATCTGGCACCTAAAATAGTGGTGTGCTGTGGGTTTTTTTAATATATTTGTTTAATCCTAACTCCTGCTCCACCCTGCGATTGGGCAGTCACCATTCCCTACTTAGACATAAATCTCTGTTTGAGGATCCAATTTAGTGCGTGTGCACCAAGTGTTGTTTTTTTTTTCAAAGCACTTTGAAAAATGTTTGTGTCTGTACTTATTAAACACTTGGTAAATGTAACCTTTTTGGAAATTTGCCATTCTCAACCTGTAAATTGTGCACCTTTTAAAGACAAGAGGTTACATGTTGTACCCCTAGATATCAACTGCTTTTTGTGCCTTTCTAAGCCTTTCCAAATGTAATTTTAGGTAAGATGCTGCTGTTTTGCGCTGTCAGTCTCTGTACTCCAAGTTGACTGATGCTGCTGAGAAGCTGTGGAGCAGCACTACCACCTCAAGTATGTTGTCTGGTCTATGTTGCAGCTTCTCAGTGGGACTGCCAGATTAACTAAACACTAATCTTAAGCTTCTTAACGCTTAGTGAGAACAGTCAAAAATTCATTACTTTTGGTTGTTTTGTAACAAGCTAATATAGTTGTACTGTTAGCATCTTGGTTGGGAATTTCTTGACTTTTTCTCTTTGCAAATCCAGTCCTAATAAGGGTGGTTTTTTTATTTCACTGACTGCATTTGCTGTGCAACTTCCTTTAAACTACTATGTAAGTTGCAGAGATGTGAAATAAACTGAGCAGCCAACTTTTTTTTTCTTGCTATTTGTACAACTAGCTTTTCCAGTGGTCCTTCTTGAACGTGAAAAGCAATACAGAAAAATAGTTGTAGGAAAGGAAGACGATACAGAGAAGCTGCACTGAGTGACTTTGTCTCAGTGTACAAAAAGTTTCATAGTCTTTGTTTCAGGCTTATATTTGAAATCTCTTATTCTAATAATGACCAGACAACTCTTGCTTTGCTTATGAGATCTGACAAGATCACCATCCATGTGATTTCATTTGTTGTTTTCATGGCAGCCCTGGGGAGTGAAATAACTAGAGCAGGAATGAAGCTGTGCTTTCCTGCACAACACAACACAGCTCTATAGCAACTTGGCCACTAGGAAAAACAGCAGAGACTTTAAATGGATAAATAGATTAAGTTTTGTCTCTGTGTGAGTATGTATGTATGTGTGTAAAACGTACAGTCACCTGCAAGCATCAGCCTAACCCATCAGCCCATGTAGAATAAATGGGAGATAATCACCCATCCTGGTACCAGGTAGGTGAAGCTGAACTGAAATCTGGGGAGCTGGAGTGCTTTGTGAAAGTGGAGCGGTTTTTGTTACCAAGTGTGCCTTGTTCATTTCTGTTTCAGTTTACTGGGCTTGAAATTTAGTTCTGATGTTGCAAAGTTTGCATCTACCCATAGAAGAGTTTTTGTGCATTGTTCACTTTGACCAGAATGTAAAAAGCACCTTAAGGGGCTAATTTTCCTTTCTTATCTGCAAATGTGAGGGAATGCATGTGAAGAAGAAAAGCAATAGCCTAAAGAGCTGCCAGCTGGCTCAGCAAAGTTGTTTTTAGAATTAACATGCGAATACTTGGAATAGAAGCATTAGGGGAACCTCTCTTCTGTTGGGATAGGGTACTGAATGCTTGAGATTGAACTCTCAAATTAGTGTTTTGAATTTCAATTATAGGAATTATTTTTGGTTGGTTGGTTTTGGTTTGTGTGTTTTTGGTTTTCTTTTTTTTTTTTTGTTGGTGGTGTGTGAGCTTGATGTGAAAAGGTGATACCACTGTTATGTTGAAATTTACGTAAGTTTTACAGGTCATCTTGGCATTTGATACATCATGTATTAAACAGCAAAATTGAACAACGCAGATATATCAAGTCTCTAACAGAGATTACTAACTTTCTGGAACAAAAATCACATAAACACTTTGAAGATAAACCACAAGACACATTTTTTGGGAGACAACTTGACACATCTTGAAATGAGAAGTGGTAACATATTATCTTACTTTTTATACTGTTTTAGAGAAAGCGCTTTTATAGACTTGAGTGAAAAAGAAACCTTAAAAGTTAGCAAACAACAGGAAAGATCATTCTGATCTGAGATGAATGGTGAGAATTTTCAGCTTCTAGATAACCTTTACTCTTGCATTCCCTTTTAATTATTTTAGTAATGTTGTCTAAGGATTAATATAAAAATAAATCATTGTTACCTCTTCTATTTTGCTTCCAGAAAAAATGAAAATAATCTATTTCAATGGTTTAATGAAATTGTTACTGTAGAGGTGTGATCAAACTCATAAAAGAGTAGCAAGTATTGCCCGCCTTTTGAGTTTGATATGAGATTTTCACGAAGAAGCAATGGCTTGTTTTTCTTAAAGTCAGTAGGTAAGATTACTGAAAGAGAGAGAGGTACTGAGAAAATGGTTTTCTCTGTTTCAGTAAGTGTTCCTCCCAATGAAATGATCACAATGATTTTTTTTTTGCATACTTAGATTTTTAAGTATTGTGTTGAAAATTAAATAAACGAAGTATAAGGTTTGGTTTCCTGAGGAATACTTGCAGCTGTTGTGCTGACCAAAAGCACATTTTCAAGTAGTCTAAGAAAACATCCAGCTTGTCTTAAACTGTAACGGGGCGTAAGCAAACAGAGGACTGGGGACAAAGCCCCAGGACTGCCAGTGTGCAAAGACAAAGCCAGCTGCAGCGGTGGAGGAGAAAGCTTCATGGACATGAGGAGCAGCTCCTCTGGCACAGGAGTGCATAACTGGTAAGAAGGATAGCAAAATGAAGGAAAAAGTAACAGAAGGTCTTGAGTGTGCTTTGTGTGAATGCAGAACACACAAATCCCCTCTCTGCAAAAAAAGATGCCGTGCACTCAGCACTTGTGACGCTGCTTATCCCTGATGACCCTGGCAGGTCTGTCAGGGAGATGAAGCTGGGGCTGGCCTGCGAGTTGCCTTTCTTCTCTTCTGGGGGAACGTGGTCTCGATACCTTGAACTTGGGCAGGATGCAAGGATGACTGGAGCACGACTGCTTGGGTTTGAGGGATGCAGTCTGGAAGTGAGCTGGCTGTATGCTGTGTGTTTTACTGTGAGCAGCCCTTGCCCAAGCCACAGACAGTATGCTGTCCTGGGACTGGTCTTTAGAAATAAACATAGGAATTGCTTATCTTTAGAGTTTGCTTTCCACAGAGCTCAAGTGGTCCCTCATACTCCTGGGGGAGCAGCTAGGCTGTACCACGCACTGGTTAGCTAGCGTGGGACAAACTGTACTCCTCTTTCAGTAGAAGAAATGTGTGATGCTGGTGATAACAGCCAGGATTATCTTTCTCTGCACCAGTAGGGTTTTTACCATCTGCATATGGAGATGTGGATTGTGTCAGACAGGCTTTGTGAGATCCTTTTTTTTTTCTTTCTTGGCCATAACGGATCTGGTTGGTAAAAAGGGCTTTTGTGATTGCAAGGAGGCCTTGGTAGAAAGCCTAGTAGAAGATAAATGCTCAGAAGTAGAAGGTGCAAGGCCCAGTGAGACTTCACTCACCATCAAATCCCAGTACTCCCATGGGGCTTAAATCCAGTCTAATGGCTGATGTCAGAAGCTAGTTTGGGAAAAAATCTTTTATTAAGAATTGTCTTTCTGTTCTGTGGCTATTGCATCTGCAGGGATAGTTAGGGAAATTGCAGGATTCCCATTAGAAACATTTTATAAAGGTAGACTCCATGGGGCCATCCTAGCAAGACTTTAATTTCTCTGATGACCCCCTTTTTTTTCCCCTCCGTTTCTGCATTTCTAGGGATGAGGAAGGACTGCACAGTCTGACAGAAAACATTGTAGAGATTAACGTGTTTCCAAGTGCTTCTCTCCATCTGTTGCTGTTCCTTGATTGATGCAATTAGAGGCTTACCTGCCTCTTGTTGTTCCTTACACCGTTTTTTTCAAGGGCATATCATTTTAGGTCTTGGGCCTCAGCCATTTCCTTTGGGGTGGAAGACAGCTGAGTCCGTGCGTTTTAGGTTGCAGTCCCTTTACCTTTTACTGTGATCATCGCAGCAAGGCTTGAGCTGTCTTGGAGAGAGTGAGCAATGAGGAGCCATTGAGTAGCCCTCTTCTAAAAAGCAAGGACATTATTTAGGTCAGAAGCGCTGGGAAGGGAACATTACAAAATACTAAGCAGCTTTTAACTTCGCTGATCTTGCTGAGGCTTTCTTGAGTTTCACATTGGACTTGGCAGATCTTTATCTCAGGTTTGGTTGTTCAGTTACTATTCCCACACATTCATTTTTTTTCGCACATATGATTGTTGTTTTATAGTTTAAGGACATCTTCAAAGCTAGTCAGTGCTGCCTTCCTCAGGGACCAGTCTCCAAAGGACTGTATAGCTGCATAAGGGAGTGCTGAAAAGTTGTATTCATCACCCTGAAGGGTGCTAAAAGCCTTTTTGGTGGAATTGGCTTGTCCATCAAGCATCACCCTTGCAGGTATGATGGTCTGTGAATATGCCTGTGTGCTCTGCATACCTACATCTGGTCTATTAGCACTTAATTTGCTTCGGAGGCAGAGATCTCTTCCTCCTCCTTGGAGATCAGAAGATGTTGTTAGTGGATGTTGAAGTTCATTGCCACCCCGGCATTCTCAGGTTGCCATGTTGCCATGAAACCCCTGGGCTTTACACGTTACAATCTATACATCTGCCTCTCACATACTGTTCACACATCTTTTAGTCCAATGGTGATTTTTGGTCTGGGGTTTCCTAACACCTTCTCGAATTCTCTATCTGTGTCCAGGCCAGCCGTTGTCTGTTCGTATCTTGCAGATTTGCTGTCTCTGCCGAGGGTTGTCGCCCCCTTATCTGCTGGTTTATGCTTGTGTCCCTGTGCTCGCTGGAGAACATGGGGTCTGAAAAGTCCCGGNACACAGGGAACAGAAGAGTCCCAAACTTGGGGAAAACATTACCAAAACATCAGTGTGTTACCAACAATTTCTTCATACTAAAAGACTAAACACAGCGCTGTACCAGCTTCTAGGGAAATTGCTAAGAAAATTAACTGTATTGCGACCTAAAGGCTTCAGCAAATCCAGCCACTCATGCTAAGTAAAGCTAAGCAAACAGCATGGGTCACACCATATTATAACCTTAAGTAATTTATTCTAATGAAAACTTACTGAAACTAAGCAATTAATACCTCTCGATGGTAACGACCATATCTGCTCTGCAGACTCCCACCTGGTACTCCATCCATGTCCATCTTATGCTGTCTTGGCACAAGGATCTTAAATTCTGCCTAATGTTGTGTGTCATCCTGTGGTTATTCCTCAGTATCTCTACTTTCCTTAGGTTTTCTTTTGCCTGAATGTACATGGTTATTGTCTTCAGTGTTTACTCTTTGTTCCGTTTTCCTCATGCATCGTAGGAAAGCACTGATTAGTCTCTCTTAATTTATGAACTCTAGAGTTCTTTTCTCTTTCATTCAAATCATGTAGTTATTCCTTTGTCAACTTTCCTGTGAACTTCCTGTGGGCTAGAGCTTGGGTTTTTTTCTGTTTGTGCTTTTGTGTTGAGATGGCCCATAAAAGGCATAATGTAGGTCTGAAAAGGACATTTTATTATTTAAGATGGGCATTTTTGACATGTACAAAGGGAGGCCTTGACTGTGTTTTATATTTTCTAATTGATTTAAAATAGATGAGTAATTTTAAGCTGCATGAATTAATTTTACACTGTGAGCCTTTTCTTTTGTATTTTATTTTCCTCTCTTGCAATGTCTCTTTCCTGAATGAATCCAGTCTGCTGGGAACAAGGAGTTAAGAGGCCATGCTGTGTTCTTCCTGATATTTGGGTTTGGTTTGTTTTTTTTTTTTTTTTTTTCACATGGTCTTGCTCACAGTTGGTTGTTGTTCTCCAACAGAAAATCCTTCCAAAGATGGGCAACACGAGGGATCCAGGTTGCAGCACAGATATTTCGGTTTGATGTTCCACCAATTGGCTTAGGTCACATTGGATGTCTTAGTGTTGTTCAGAAAGATGTCTTCTGTAAGGAAAATTCTGAGTTTAATAAAAAAAATGCCACAAGCTTAAGCACTGTTACAAAGCTGTGGTTGATTCTCTCAACTCACTGGATTGGAGAAAAATCCGAGGGAAGAGAGGTGCAAACAGTGGACTCGAAAATTTAGGAAACTCGTGTTCTTTGTGTCTTGCCATTAAGGAACTTTTCCTACATTTTGCTATGCTGTAAATACTTGCTTTAAATTAAATGCCGTTCTCATGTGAGAAGAATAACACTTATAGTAAAAGCAAGTCAGTGCAGTGCCAGGAGGAGTCACAGAGTGCCTTAAACATACTAAAACTAATGACTGATTTTAATACTAAAGATACGTAAAATGTCAGCTACTCTCAGTTAACATACAGTACTGCTTCCGAAGTCTGTATTTAATACCTGGAGTGGCAAAATGCACAGTTTTCCTAAAACTTTCATTCCCTGTTGAGCAAGCAAGAGATCCTGGGCAGCCTTGGCTGAGGTGATCTCATTAAAAAGAGTACTTCTGAGGCTTTCCAACCTGTGTGTGATCGGAGAATGAGGAGAGTTGTGCTGGCGTTTCAGCATCCAGCGTTATCTGCATGGGAGTACCCTGCCACCGAGCTGCTGGCTCTGGAGATTATTTGTGTCAACGGCAGTTTACCCAGAGAATCAGGAAAGACTTCTCTAACAGTGTGGAGGAAAACAAAAGCTGGTCATAGTCCAGTGTTGGGGCAATGAAGATGTATGTGAGTTTAATAAATAACATGGGTACCAACCTGGCATCTTAGCTGCCTACCTGAAATAGCACATGTAGATCGCAGGGCCGGAGAGTGGGATTTTCAGAAGAATTTAGCATATGGACAAGCTGCTGCCAGGAATTTGGTATTAAAATTTGCCTTTGGTTTGTTGGTGATGGGGTACCAAGGCAGCCCACCTGGGTAGCACCTCCTGTGCTCACAAAACTGGGTAGTTAGCTGCCCAAGGTGAAAAACTAGATTTATCCAATAGTTGCATGGTAGAGGGATAGAATGCTGCTTTTATTGTACCTAAACATGATTCTAGTTTTGCTTACAGTGGCATCGTAGCCAGCTAACATAAATTTTTTGGAAATCTACTGCATATTACTGAATTCTGAGATAAATGATAGGCTGTGGTATTTGGTTGCGTTTTTATATGACAAAATGTGTATCATTATTAAGTTCTTTTTAAGTCGGGTTTTACTTCTTAATGTAACAGTTAAAATACTCCAGACTCTTTAGTTGTGGAACCAAAGGCCACTCCAGTCATGCTTTATAGTAAGGGTACATTTATAAATTGTTTATAGAGGGCTAATAAATAATTAATGTCTGTTATTAAATAGCTTACAGGCATGAAGAGTGTGTATTATATATGGCAGTAAGCATGCCAGTAGAAGGTGTTAAAGACAGTGTTTTGTCTAACTGCTGTGCAGAAATCCATAAAAAATGAGCCTTTGTTAAAATGTGTATTAAACATTTAATTTACTTAATACAAATTTATAAATACTTTATATTTAATACTAAATATAATCCCAGGACTTGACTCCAGCCCTCTAGGAGAACCCTGCTGAGGAGGGAATCAAGCAGGGTAGGCTTTTTGAGGTGACAGTGAAATCCAGAGCTGTGAATGCCTGGTGGTGTGCTGACAAGCCGTCTTCTTGTCATGTACTAATAAAAGGAAATTAAAAAAACTAATTAATATGTTTTCTCAGTAGACATAGGACCAAGTTGAGCATCTGTAATTTGGAAGATAAAGTAGGGAATTACAATTTGAGTACAAGATGTAGAGTCACATCTCATTCTGGATCAGGTTGAGAGTAAAAAATGGTATTCCTAACGAAAATGAATTTCTGTATTTAGACAGGCAGTTATGGTTTGTTTATTTTTGTTTTTAATGCACCCAGCTGCTGATGCAAATGCAGATCTTGCTTTTAACACAGATTTGTGTATATGTGTGTTCTTTCTTGTGAGATATTATTTTTCCTTTTCTTTCTTAAGGAAGGAAACTTGCAAATACATTCCACATCGTAGTAAATTAATATGACAGAGATATCATGAAGCTTTTTCTTCTGGTCTTGGGAGAGGTGGCTCTTTGTGTTGCCCCCTCCCAACCATTTTTTTTTCTTTAATGGTAACTGATTGTTTTCATTAATTTCAGGTCTTGCCCATCCTTTTCTCTGTTTTAGTCTGTTTCTGCTAAGTGTGAGACAGATCTGAAGACAGGATATTCAGCACTTAGCCTTTTGGGACACAGTTTTTTGCAGTTCAGAAACTTGAATTAACATTTATTTGGAAAAAGTATGTACATGCTGAAAGAGACTATAGTTTGAAGCATTATCTTAATTTATCATTTAAAAATGTTGTCTAACAAACATAATAATATAGTTTCACAATAATTTGATCATTATACATTTTTAAACTGAAGTGGTTGTGCCTGAAAAATTCTGATGTGTTCAGACTTTGTCTATAAAGCATGAAACAGGGAAGCATGAACTAATTTATTTATGTGAGCTAGTGACAAGTAGTATGTACTTTGGTAGAAAGAGTAAAAGAATCTCGCTAGCTTTTTTTCATCATCTGGTACTTGAAGCAACTTGTACAGTATCTTTGGAGGCATCTTAAAGCTTCCCCATCCCCCGGCATTTCCCACCCCTGGTAGTACTAACATTTAATCACAACTTAGTAGAAATAATGCTGGTAGACTGAAGAAGACACAGTCATAAAAAAAGTAAGTGTCCCTTCCCTTGCTTCTGCAGGTAGGAATCTTGTTTAGGGTAAGGTTCATCACGGCACATCTCTTGCTGTCTGCGATTTTTAACTCTCATATGCTGAGCAGACTACTGCTTCTTACTTTTGAATTGGTTCTTAGAAGTTTCCAGAGTAATTTAAGATTAATTTCTTTTTTCCTGGTAACAAACAGAGAAGATGAAGAAAGGATGATGAAGGTAATAAAGGAAGCATGGAATAGGAGCGTGACCATTCCAATGTGTGAGTGTGTAGCTTTGTGGCTTTAGATCAGATCTATTTAACACTATATAAATAACTTAAGTAAATTTCAAGTAGTGTGTGAACAGCCTCTTAAATACAAATATTTGCTGAATATTAATATTCCTATTTAACTGAGAAATTAAAATAATGTTAAAGTTGTGTAAGTCTTTTTAATCAGCTTTTCTGTGTTCTCAAGCAGTTCAATCAGCATGCTTTAAAAAGTCACTGAGAAGAAGTTAAAAATGCTGCTCAGGCAATAGTTTGAACCTGAGCAATAGGCAAAGTAGTGTCTATATTTAGTAAAACATTTTTGAGTACATTTTGAAGCGTTTTGTCTTTTTTTTTTTTTTCAGTATTATAGAGGATGTTTAGGTAAAATACCTTATCACTGGTCATATTTTGGGAGATGTTTTCTGAAACTCTCCTTAGCCAAACTATCTCCATGCCTAAAGTTCCTGCATAGAGATCACCACTATTTTTAAATGGTGAACCTTTGAGTCCATTAAGGCATCTTCACTATCTTTCTCCTTTTGGTCACAAGCTGACAGTTTTAAGTACTTTTTTGCTATACTTGGTGCGCCACTGATGGTAATCCCCCAGGGTATCAGTGATTTGAATTGTGCTCCCGTGGCTAGGGTGAGGTGTGGACTCATTCAGCCATATTAATAGGTGTGCAGGGCTGGGACACATCAGCTAATTGAAGCATAAGACTTGATGCTAAGTTCTGGAAGCAAAATTGCTTGGGTGCAAAGAACACACCTGGATTTGGTGTCGTGTCCCATTTCCCCCTGCCTATTTTTTTTGTTTCTCTTCCAACTCTTGGCATCTTAAGACCTGTCCATGGGCTATCTCCCATTTAATTGTTTACTGTTCTGCTGCAGCAATTGCATCTTGGCAATATGACATTGAGTTACATTCTGTATTTCCCAACTTGCCTAACTATGAAGTTAACTTAAAAACCAAATCCAGTATGGGTTATAGCATTCTTGTAATGTCTACTAACAAAACTGAGAAAACAGAATTTTCTGTTTCCCGATGTAAGTCAATTATAAGATAACCTTTTATGAAAGGTACAGAAATGGATTTGTAATTGGTAAGAGCAAAACGGCCAGTCTGATTAGTGAATTGTCCCCCGCACGTGGAAGAAGTGCAGTCTCTTTAATGCTTATGTCCTTTAAATTTTGGTTTATAGAAATAGAAGTGCTCATCCAGAGATTCTAGAAGTAGTGGTTTGCTTATTTTCCCTGTTTTAATTATGAGGAAATACAATACTGTATCAATTTTTCTAGCAAACATCATCCATCAGTATGGAATAAAATTCTTTTTATCCCTTTTGTCCAGTATCTGGTTTCTTTCTTTGAAAGCGAGTGGAAGCAATTTGGAGAGTTAGCATTAAAATTTTCTAGATGTTTGGTAGTATACCTTCACAACTGCAAGATTTTATTGCTGCTGGGATTTTTT